>JASDQU010684015.1:53975-75747 GCA_032191745.1 Picea mariana | reverse complement strand
GAAGATAGCAACAATGAGTATCCAATAATTGGATTTTTTGTTAATTAGGTTCTGGATATGGTGTTAGCAATGATAAGTACCAAATAATTGAATTTATTAATTGGGTTTTGCCTTTAGGTGGATCTATGAGAGAGGAATTCCACTTCATATTGTAAAGCCTGGAATTTGATAACAAGATTGAAGTCCTACAATCAAGTGAAGGATGCAAACCCATGTTAGAAATGTCATCGATCGATGTGAACTTAACAACATTGAATAAAAAAAAATGGATTTGTTGATTTTGGTTCTCTCTCGTATGGATCTCCTAGAGTGTTGATCATGCTGGCACAATTCTAAAAATTTTAGGATTGCAACAAGAAACTAGGGAAAATTTTATTGTCATGTTGATGGGTCAGGTTTAGATGGTAGAATTACTTCAAAATTTGAGCTCTTCCCTTGGCATGTATTTTGACAATGTCATGGGATTAAATCTTGCACTCTCGTTGAGTATTTTCATTGGTGGCAACTTCATTGTGAAGAACAAAGGACTGAAGAAGGCAGGATATATTAGAGTTAGAATAGGTATGTATCTTCCCAACGCTTTGGAATCTGACCATCCAAGTAGTTAATTTTGGTATTTTTCATGTTCTAAAGCTGCTTTGTCTGTTCTACCAATGACCAAATATAATCTTCTTACACCAAGGGTTGGTATTCGAAAACCTTATAATTTCTAGTTGTGTTCTAGTGGATTCTATCACTATGTTATCAAGACTGCATGTGGTGAATGACTATATTTACAGCTTATTTTTTTGTAAAACATATGAAAAACTGGGGCATTTTAGTAACCTATATTGATTTACTTGAGAATGCTCTTGTTATAGGGATTCAATCATTACATTATGTGCACCTTCACTCTAGTCCTAAAATTTTCCCATGGTTAGAAAACATAGGTAGCTTGCCCAATGTCTCATCTTCTTTTGTCTCATTTATTATGTACTATGGCCATTCTATGCCTTAATTGAGTTTGGGCCCTTCCTTTGACATGCACATCAATTTCTATCAATAAACATAGGTTTACAATATAGATTGAAAATTTTGTTGCTTGTTTGGGTTCATGGCCTACTATTTCTCTAAGGCCTTTTATTTATTTATTTTGGGGCTAGATTTTGAAAATCATATGTCATTGCTAATTAATTATGCAAGGACCATTTCTAATGACCTATTGCATGCTAAACTGTGGATATGTGCAACTATTGTGGTCATGCATTGTATCTTTTGACCTTTTTTAGACTCTTGATTAGCTGGTGGCCTCTATTATTTTAGTTTCATTCATTTTCTTTAATTTTTCTTTAATGGCTATTTAATTTAGTTTCACTTTCATTGCAAATTTCTCTAATTTGTCACATTTTCCTATCTGTAAATTATCTCTTCTTCAAAGCAGGGAAAATGATCATTTTGCTTCCATTATCCACATGTTAAGAAGTCCTTGTCTCCAGAACATGGCATATGCTATTTATAAATGGCTTTCTATTTATAGCTAACTATTTGGCTAAACCTTCTATGCATGCATAGCCCATAATTTTTTCTTTTCTGTCTATCAAGGTCCGATTCCATGAATTTGTGGACTGAGCAAAGTTTTCACAACTAAGCAATCAAATTGTTGTTTTGGGATATTCAAAATTACGGTCTCCATGCATGTTAGTGTCATCAAAGAAATAACATTTACCATTGGCCTTGTGCTTAAATGCTTGTTTGGATAGTAGCTTCAAGTTTTTTGTAAAAAATATTCTCTKCCTGAACTTGGTTAACAACATGCTTACTTTCAAGTTGCAAGATTAAATCACATCACCTATTTKCTTAATTAAAATGCCAWWKTTTTTTTTTTACATTGGATTTCCTTCATTATACTGCCATTTACAKGTCCATATGAAATCAAGATTGATGTTTCTTATATAAAAGAAGTGGTTCAAGTGTTCTAATTTCGAACCTCAATTAGGGCTCTAATTCTCCTATTGGATTCTTGAATAATAGGGATTCAAATGAAAACCTCAGTCTTGTTAGGTTCTCAAAGCTACATGATTAACATGGCTTCTTTGAAACTTTTTCTCAGCATTAGCTTTATTTGTGCTAGTTTATAGTTTTTGTAACACATTGATTTTAATGAAATGACAATGCACATGGAAATGTCCAGTAGTAGGTGGCTATACATACTTATATGAACCACTTTGATGGGCCGACATGATTACTAGTAAGGGTGTATTTCCTGCTTTATTGTCACACTTTTTCTATGCTTTTAGTTGTGTATCTGGAGATTGGGTATGAACCATTGTTTTATTGCATGCACAACATAGTGGTTTTGTGTTTTAGACATTGATTATTGTTCCATATTTTAATGTGAGTCCAAAATACATATCTTTCTTATTTATAAACTTCTCAACATGTAATATCCCTAGGGTTTCTAGGGCCTTAGTGTAGTTAGTAAACAAGGTAATATTGTTAAGTTTCTTGCTCAAGATGTTATTATTAATCCCGGGTTCAATAGTAATTATTACAGTTATAACAACAACATAATAAGGAGCTTACTAAAAGAAACAAGATCACAGAGTACACAAGCATTTATCCTAGGAAACCCTCAAGGGGAAGAAAACCCAACAAAACTTCTTTAATATAGATTCAATAACCAAGCAAAGTACCAAAATAACTCTCTCTATGAGAGACAAACTACCATGATGCTAGACCAGAAAATAATCAAAGAACCATAGCCAATCCAATGCCAAGAAAATAAACCAAACACTAGAGAATATCCTCTCCCAAGCAATGCACCTCTCTCTCTTCCTTCTTCCGACAACTGATAACTGCAGCTTCCTTCAATACTTGCACACTAGATCAATTAGCTGAGTGAGTGAACAAATGAGGTGCTAGCTTCCTTTATTTATACAAACTGACAAGCGCTGAAAGGAGGTGTCTCTTCACTGGCAGAGCCTACTTCTCTTTCTGGGTATTTATAACCACTTTAATTTTCCTGGGGGCCGAATTCTTAATTTGCATATTACATTTAGGATTTGACCAATCCACAAAAGGGGATAAGAATATTCTTTGTAGTTACACAATATTTTAACACTCCCTCTTAACAAGAAGGATATTGTTTATCTTTTGACAGGTCACTGGATGTCATCATCAATTCAACAATATCATCTGGGCAATATCATCAACTGGATAATCATCATCAACTGGACAACAACATCAATTGGATAACATCATCAACTGGGTAACATAATCCACTGGATAGCATCAACAAATGGGGAACATCATCAACTGGGCAACAACATCAACTAGGTAACATCATCAACTGGGCAACAACATCAACTAGATAACAGGAGGCATCGATATAATCCACTTGGTCATCTGGCATCACGATCACTGACGAGTTCTCCATGAATCCATATTAAAGAAGTTTTGTTCTCTTTAACTTCACACATAAGATACTCTTTCTTTCTTTCATATTCACACAGAAGATACTCTTTCTTATCTTCACATAGAAGATGTCTTATCTTCACACAGAAGATATTCTATGATTTTTTCCATTCCTTTTATGTGCTCCCTTCTCTTGTAGTCATCTATCTCACCCATCCACTAGGGAGGACTACTACCATAGCTTCACTCCTAGTCATCACACATGAACTAGAGAAGCTAAGATGCTAGCCCGGGAAAGACTAGACTCCCTTTCCATGATCCACGCAGGATCACGACACAAACCTCAAGAGACAACTAACCATTCCACATGGTCAAGGTTTTTGTTCCAGGCTACTCAATCCTTGGCCAGAGGAGAGTATTTTCCCGCTGCCCCTTGAAGAAACATTCACACTCCTATACGAGGGTGGTCACACCCCTCTCTATGAGGGTATTCTAGCATGTCCCTAGAGTATCCAAAACTCAACACTTGGACAGAGGCCAAACTTGGAAAATTTCTCATTCCCCTTCTCTATGAAGGTCTCTTCCATCTCTACGAAGGTCTAGTTATGGGATCTGAAAAAAATCTCTTGTGGTCCAAAATATTTCCATGGTATAATACCATGCTACCCATCTGTTGGGCACCATCCATCTACTGGATAACTTTCATCTTGATCAAAATATCTCATTACTCATCCACTGAGTAAACTATTCCATGGACCACTGCTTTCCTAACTACACCAAATCATGATCCTCCATTTCGAACTCAGAGACATAGCTCCCTCTTGCACCAAACTAAGATCTTCTTTAACTGTGTAACATTAGATAATCATCATCCTTGAAGTTCTCTTCTATAATATCATGGGCGCCTTCTTGAGTTCAAACATTTCTTTCTTTCTGACCTCATACTGGATCAACCTGCTCCCTCTGCATCTATAAGAATGGTACTGGAGCAACCTGCAGTTACCTGCATCTCATCAACTATATCTAAGTATCCATTTTTCTCTTCATCTTGAACATTTATGTTCTGCATCTTTAGGAGCCTCCTGCTCCTATATAAATATTAGATTATGTCTGTTTCTTACTGACTGTCACCATATCATAAGTCCTTCTCATGCTGTCTAACTTTTGCAAGTCAAGACATAAGTTCTTTTTTCCGAGACCTGTAAACTTACTTACAATATGCTTTTTGAGATATGTCACTTAGCCAATTAGTCAGTAACAATAAGCAGTAATCAAATAAAACTATATAATGATTTCTATCAAAGTAGTACACTTCTTTTCTTAAGCAAAACTTGTTCAACCATGTGCACATATGAAACCCTAATCATGAATAAGACTTTTGAACTCTTTTTCACTCTAGCTATGAAATTACCATATTTTCCCTTACTATCATAGCTAAACACATACCTTTGTCACTCTCATGAGTGATCATACCTGAAATAAATATTTTATCTCTTTCTTTATCCTCTTCTATGATACTTCCTTCAAAAATATGCATAGACACTGAAATAAAACGAGGTTAATTAACATTCTCACAAAAATCTAACTTGTAATGATAAAGTATTAAAGTAAACAAGATACTAAAAATAAACATGAATACATATCTTTTGTTTTTGTGTGGGGAGGCTCCACGGACTCCACCATTTGCTATCTTTCTTCAGATCAACTATCTTCAACTTAAAGTACATAATCTTCAATTTCTACTAAAGCTTTCTTTGAGGGAGGAGATTCCTCTTCCTCTACCACATGTGCTTGATGCTTTCTTTTCCCTTTTCCTTGAGGACAGTCATAGGAAAAGTGTCCCAACTTTTGACAGTTGTAGAATTTGATCTTTGAAACATCTTTCTTCTTATCTGGAACTCTTACGGAGTTATCTTCTTTATTTTTCTTCCTGAAGGAACTTCTTATGTTCTTTTGAACTGTAAGAGCTTCCTCTTCGTCAACAAGTAATCTCTTCTGTTGGTCTGAAAGTCTAGATTATTCGTGTGTGAAATCTGCCCATAACTTATCAAACTTAGGTAACTTGCTTCTTGCACACACTCCTTGTATAAAAGGAATCCAAAATGTTGGAAACCCATTTAGGGTTGTGGTTACAAGCTCTTTGTCACTAATGAAATCTCCAATAGTTGCAAGTTGATCTCTAATCTGAGAAACTCACATAAGATAGGATGAGACAAATTCTGAGTTTTCCATCTTCATATTACGAAATTGATTTCTTAAGGCAACATTCTGGCTAATGTATTTGCTTTCATATAACCTGTTGAGTGCTTCATACATTTTCCTTGTTGTCTATAATTCATATATATGAGGGATCAAGTGATCCTTTACTGAATCTGACATGATTCTCTTTGCTTTCTTTTTCATTCTTCTTATGCTTGGTCTTTTTCTTTTCTTCCTCTGGTTCTGGTACACCCACTGTAACATGTTCTAGGAGATCATTCTCATCTAGAATCATCTGCAACCTATGCTTCCAAGATTTGAAGTTTCCAGATCCTTCCAGCCTATCTTCTACCCTCATACTGGTAGCCATTCTTTCTTGCAGTAGAAACCCTAGCTCGGGCTATAGAAATAATAGAAAAATCAAATTTCTTGGATCTGAAAAATGAACTCACCAAAAGATACACTGGATTAAAGCGAGTATGTTGGTATAGTCAGTTTTTGAAAATTCCAATTTCTGACCCTTAAAAATGGACCTCCGAAATTCTGGACTGCAGCTTTCTGGTTCAGGTTTTTTTGGTTTTCTGGTACCAAGTTAAACTAGGGTTTGATTTTTTGGGAATTCTGCCCATTGAAAATCTTCGATTCTTGTGCCAAATGATGTGCCTAGGAAGGGTGCAATTCCCAATGTGATTTGTAGCAAAAAATTCCAAATAATCAAGAAACCTTAATTTTTGAAATCTGACAAAACTGAAGATTGAATCTACGACAATGCTCTTTCAGGCCTTCTCTGATACCATGTTAAGTTTCTTGCTTAAGATGTTATTATTAATCCCAGGTTTAATAATAATTATTACAGTTATAACAACAGCATAATAAGGATCTCACTGAAAGAAACAAGATCACAGAGTACACAAGCATTTATCCTAGGAAACCCTCAAGGGGAAGAAAACCCAACAAAACTTCTTTAATATAGATTCAATAACTAAGTACAGTACCAAAATAAATCTCTCTCTATGAGAGACAAACTACCATGATGCTATACCAGAAAATTATCAAAGAACCATAGCCAGTCCAATGCCAAGACAATAAACCAAACACTAGAGAATATCCTCTCCCAAGCAATGCACCTCTCTCTCTTCCTTCTTCCGACAACTGGTAACTGCACCTTCCTTCAATACTTGCACACTAGATGAGTGAGCTGAGTGAGTGAACAAATGAGGTGTTGGATTTCTTTATTTATACAAACTGACAAGCGTTGAAAGGAGGTGTCTCTTCACTGTAGGACCAACTTCTCTTTCTGGGTATTTAGAACCACTTTAACTTGCCTGGGGGTCGACTTCTTAATTTGCAAATTACATTTAGGATTTGACCAATCCGAAAAACGGGATAAGAATATTCTTTGCAATTACATAATATTTCAACAAATATACTGTAGTTTGTTCACCAGTTATCAACAATAATGACAATAGGTAATATATGGTTCCCCAGTGAGAAAATAGTCTTCAACAACACTACTTGAACAGTATTCAACTGGGAAGAAACTTGCATTCAACCAACAATAATGAAA
Source organism: Picea mariana (assembly GCA_032191745.1). Lineage (NCBI taxonomy): Eukaryota > Viridiplantae > Streptophyta > Pinopsida > Pinales > Pinaceae > Picea > Picea mariana. Next base: position 68,588 of record JASDQU010684015.1, on the reverse strand, counting down.
ATAATAATAACTATTAATAACATATAACCAGTAGTATCAATTAATGATGTAGTAGCACAAACCAACAATGGTAACAATGAGTATATCGAACAACCACAGTAGTATCAAAATTATCAACACATGCTGTCCCCAAATCAATAGTAATAATATCCAATACAAGTACCAAATAGTCACCAACAATAAACCCTCTTAGAGGTTGATGTCCAAACTGATCATACCAGTAATACCATTCACCAAGAATTTGCAGCAACAATTTTTATAATAGAATTGTATCTAAACTAGCCCTAGCTTCTAACATAACATTGACAATAAAACTTGTGCTTAGAATAATCCTAGCTGAGACCCAACGCTCAAAATTTCTCTCGCCTTCCTGTTATCAGACCCAATAACCCCCTATCTGCACATTCCACATTGTGATAGGGTTCGGTCCTCCCTCCAGAAAGCCCCACAGAGTTTGACCCCTCCTAAGATTGTTGGGACAGACCTGTAGCAAGTGGCAACACCTCTCCTTGCAACTATAGCCTCCTCCACAACTCCTCTTCTAGGTTTCCCCACGTATACACCTTCAAAATTGACTTGTTGTAGTTGGTAATGAGTAAAGGTTGAGCTAGGGTGAGGTTCAACCCACCAAAACTCAACAGAAAATGGGTTAAACAAGCCTCAGAAGACTGAGGCAACCACCTCCAAAGATAAAGACTGAAATATCCAAATCCAAGTTATGTCCTTACCAGATGAGCCTCTCCTCTTCTTATAGTGTCTTATTAATTCACTTTCATTCTTTTGTGGGTGATTTTTTCTATAAGGCAGGTCAAACTTACTTGTTTTAAACCCAAATTACCCCCTAAGGGCAAGTTGTTGCCCCTTGGATCTCCATGGATCTCCTATCATTGGGGACTATAACCTATGGGGATCCCCCTAAGACAATGTGTCCCTCCAACGATGGGATCAAAGGGGAGGGGATATGATAGTCCTCCCTCCCTGAGATTGTTTTTCCTCAAGCAATTGCAACCTTGGATGTTGTAGAATCTGCTTGCCCTCCCATGTGGCATCCTCCTCCGGTAGATCCTTCCATCTTATCAAGTATTCATTCACCGTCTTATTTCTCAAACATTTTTCCCTGAATGCTAAGATTTTCTCAGGCACTAGAATCAAATGACCTTCCTCATCTAGGGGTGGTAGGTTTGTGGAAGAGACAACCTGTTGGCCCAAATCCTTCTTGAGGAAAAAAACATGGAATACATTGTGAATCATGTTGCCCTTCGGTAACTCTAACTCTTAGGCCACCTCTTTGACTCTTATGATCACTCTGTATGGCCCATATAAATGTGACTGGAGTTTCTTTGCTCCACTCTTCTTCAGTGAAGACTTCCGATATGGTTGGAGCCTCAAAAAGACCAGGTCTCCTACCTCGAAGCTATGCTCCACCTGGTGTAGGTCGACATACGTCTTCTACTAATTTTGTGCCATTCGCAAGTTGTCCTTTAGGACTCTCAAGATGTCCTAACTCTCTTGAATCCAATATTTGGCTTTGGGAGCCCTGCTCTTATCAAATTCCAAATCTATAAGTGATGGGACCTCAAAGTCATACAATGTCATAAATGGGCTCATCCTGATAGACATGTGATGGGTGGTATTGTAGCAATACTCACCAAGATGTAGCCATCTAATCCACTCCTTTTGCTTCTCGAAAACATAGTGACGTAGGTACCCCTCAACCCATTTGTTGACAATCTCAGTGTGCTCGTTTGTCTTATGGTGATAACTCGTACTAGGTGTCAACTCAGTTCCTGCCAAATTGAACAACTCCTGCCAAAAGGTGTTGAGGAATCTACTATCCCTATCACTCACAATAACCCTAGCTAGTCCATGGAGTCTAGATATCTCTCTAAAGAAGAGCTCTGATACCTGAGGGAATTTCTACTCAGAGGATATGGAAAAGAAGTGAGCGTACTTGGTTAATCTGTCCACCACCACATAAATATAGTCCTTTACCTACACCTTTAGTAGCCCTATGATGAAATCCATAGAAATACTCTCCCACATCCGTTTCAAAATAGGAAAGGGTTGTAGTAGACCTGCTGGGTGTGTGATCTCTGACTTGTTTTGCTGGCAAGTCAAGCATTCCCTCACATATTTTAAGACATCCCCTTTGAGATCCTTCTGAGGGAATATCTCCCGTACCCTCCTATAAGTCTTCAGGAATCTTGGATACCTGACTAATGGTGCATAGTGTATGACTCTCAAGATATGCTCTTTGAGAGTGGATTCTAGAACAATATATCCGACCCTTGTAATAGATGACATCATCTACTATTGTGTACCTGTCATCCTACATTTTGTCATCTATTAGCTCCCCTGCAAAGGTGTTTTTGGAATACTCTACCAAAAGGAGAGACTTCCAATCCACTTCAATCTCAGACATGGAAAATGTTGTAGGTCTCCTGGAGAAGGCATCTATGACCACATTATTCTTCCCCTTGACATATTCTATTTCAAATTCATACGCTTGTACCTTGTTGACCCATTTTTTTTGCCTCTCTCTCAGATCCTTCTGCTGCAGAAAATGCTTCAGACTGTTGTGACCATTCTTCATCACAAAGAAACCTCCTACCAGATACTCTTTGAATTTGGCTAATGTGTGCATGATGGCCAACATTTCCTTGTCGTAGATGGAAAGGAGCCTCTCAGTTTCCCCTAGCTTGTGGCTCGAAAAAGCTATGGGGTGCATCTTATTCATCAATACTGCTCCTATCCCTTCTTTGGATGCATCACACTCCAACACAAAGGGATAAGATCAGTTGGTGAGTGCTAACACCGGGCAAGTGCTCATCACTTCCTTCATCCTGTCAAATGCCTTTTGGGCCTCCTCTACCCACCTGAATGCACCCTTCTTCGTGAGGTTGGTCAACAGTGCACCAAGCTGGGAAAACCCTCTCACAAAGCGTAGATAATAACTGCATAACCCCAAGAAACTTTGTAGCTCTATCAACGACTTGGGTATGGGCCAATCAAGTATCACATTTATCTTCTCCTGGTGACCTATACACCCTTTGCACTAATGATGTGTCCTAAATACAAAATATTTGTTAGGCCAAACTTGCACTTCGTCTCTTTGGCATAGAGAGACTACTCCCCCATGATGTTGAGTATCTCATCTATGTGACGCACATGGTCCTCCCATGTCCTGTTGTAGATCAACAGGTCATCAAAAACACCAACAAATACTTCCTCAACTGTTTGTTGAAAATATGGTTCATGCATGATTGGAATGTGGTTAGAGAGTTAGTCAAACCAAAATGCATGACTAGTAACTCATAATGTCCATAGTGGCATCTAAAAGTTGTCTTGTGCACATCCTCCTCTTGTACCTTGATCTGGTGATATCCTGATCCGAGGTCTATCTTTGAAAAGTAGACCGCCCCATGTAGCTCATCGAGTAGCTCATCAATCCTTGGAATTGGGTACCGGTTCTTAATGTTCTTGTTCAGGGCCCAGTAATCTATACACATTCTCAAGGTTCCGTCTTTTTTCTTCACCAGTACTACGGACGAAGCAAAAGGATGGTCTTCTCAATTTCTTCCTTGAACCTCTTCAGATGTCCGTATGGGGTCATAATAATGGGTTTGGCCCCTTCCTCAAGCTCAATGGTATGCTCAAATCCCCTATCTGGTGGTACTCCAGGTGGGATTTTCCCAAACACCTTATCATGTTTCCCCATAAGGTTATGTATGTCCATATGGTAGTGCTGACAACCCTCTCTTTCCTTCTGGGGGGTAATCACACATTCTTCTACCCATGCGATGTTCCTATGCCTGAGAGCAACCTCCATCCTCTTATTTTTCATGATCTTGAGCAGATCTGTATTCATTCCCCTTAGAACAACCCTTCTCCCTTGCTTGTCTCTGAACTCCATCCTCATGATTTGGTACATTTTGATGTCTCCCAATGACTAGAGCCATTGGATGCCCAAAACTATGTTAGTGTCTGCTAGGTCCACCACATATAAATCATCTGTCAATGTGTAGTTACCCAACGTCACATGTAACCCTTTGATCATGTGAGTACATTATAGAGTATACACATCTACTACTTCCACACTGAATCCTTCGAACTCCTCTGTTGGAATGCCCTTCATGCCAACTAGAGTTGCATCAATAAAATTGTGGGTGGCCCCACTATGAATCAACAAAGTAATTCAGTGTCCCTGCACAACCGCTCTGATCTGGAAGGTGTGATATCTATGAACACTTGATAGTGTGGCTATGACCGCCTTCTTGGGCTCTGTATGTGGTGATTCATCTTTTTCGACTACACCCTATGGTTTCTCCTCCTTAGGGCTGTCATGTGTCTCTCCTTGGTCATGGCTTGTTTCCTCATTGTCTTCTTCATCAGAAAGAACCTCTATGTAGTGTGCCTTTCCTTTACCCATGAATTTATGACCCAACTCCCAAGGGTACTTGCACATGAAGCAAAGCTTCTTTCATTGAGCTCCCTTCTGGTCTCCTCATCCATAGGATCCTTCTTGGTCCCATCTTTCTGAAATGACTTGTTATCCTCAGGTTTGGGAGGAATGTAGGGTTTGGTAACTTGATTGGCCCTTTTGTCTTTGGTACTGTATTTGTCATTTCAAGTGTCTTCATAATCGCATCCTGTAGTGTGGTTGGCTTGAAGGTCTTGACCCATCCATGCAAGGTTTTTTCTAAACCTTCTATGAATAATATCACCAATCTGTGTTTTGAGATATTAGTTAATTGCACAACAACCTTCTCGAACTCTGCATTGTATGCCTTAGGTGTCCCTGTCTATCTCAGTTGTGTCAACTCATGGAAGGATATCTCTAGATCCTTTCTATAGAATCTATCCTTTAGTCTTTGTGTAAACTCCACATAGGATGTGATGTTGGAGTGTCCTAGTGTCACCAGCCCATGATACCACCATTCATTAGCCTCACCGTCCAGAATCTAGATGTAGTGTGGTAAATTTGATGGCTTCAACTTCTGTCATCAGATTGAGGTGGAGGTAGGTGTCCAATTTTTGGACCCATGATCTAGCTGTGTATCTGGATGAACTGTCATAAGATGGTATGGATAGCTTCCCCACCTTCTGTCTTAGATCAACATTCTATTGTTGTCCAAGGGCTCCTCTAGGGCCTTCCCTGGGTCTGTTCCTATACTTAATGTTGCAGTAGTCATGCAAGGACATGGTTTCCTGAAACTCTTCTCTGAGTGCCATATACTCCTGGAAGTATGTGGAAAAATCCTCACTCTGGTTTTGCGGTGTTGGCAAATGTTCTTCGATGAAGTGAGGTAAGAGAGGTCTAAGCGTCCTCCCACTCATTGTTTGCTGCACATTCTGACTTGACACATGAGAGTTGTTTCCTCCTACCAGGGCTCTGTTGCTTCTCCCTTCTACCTGAGGAATCTGTTTCCCATTAACCGAAGTCCCCTTGTTATTTCCCTCTACATGAGATCTGGTCTACCCATTTCCCCCATTGGTGTTAATTCCTTGGATGTTACCCAGTGGGATCAACAACTGTCTGAGGGTGTCAATTAATTCCCTCTTCCCTTGGGAAATGACTTCCTTCATTTCTTTATGTACTTTAGCCAAGTCACTTAGGATGTGCATCACATTGTCTTCATTATGGTCTCCCGTGCTCCATGTTTCTTCTTATTCTAAAATCTCAAGGGCTCCTTGCTTCATTGGTCCTCATTTTCTCATCATCAAGTCAGCTATAGGCTAGTAGGATCAAAGCTCTCACACCACTGTAATATCCCTAGGGTTTCTAAGGCCTTAGTGTATCTAGTAAACAAGTTAATATACTGTAGTTTGTTCACCAATTATCAACAATAATGACAGTAGGTAATATCTGGTTCCCCAGTGAGCAAATAGTCTTCAACAACACTAATTGAACAGTATTCAACCAGGAAGAAACTTGCATTCAACCAAAAATAATGATAGTAATAATAACCATTAATGACAGTGATATAACCAACAATAGAAATTAATGATGCAGTAGCACAGACCAACAATAGTAACAATGAGTGTATCCAACAACCATAGTAGTATCAAAATTATCAGCGCATGCTGTCCCCAAATCAACAGTAATAATATCCAATACAAGTACCAAATAGTCACCACCAGTAAACCCTCTTAGAGGCTGCTGTCCAAAATGATCATACTAGTAATACCATTCACCAAGAATTTGCAGCAACAATTTTAAAACAGAATTGTATCTAAACTAGCCCTAACTTCTAACATAACATTGACAATAAAACCTGTGCTTAGAATACTCCTAGTTGATCCCTAGCGCTCAAAATTTCTCTCGTCATCTTGTTATCATCCCCAATAACCCTCTGTCTGCACATTCCACACTGTGATAGGGTTCGGTCCTCCCTCCAAAAATCCCAACAAATTTCGGCCCCTATTAAGATTACTGGGACAGCCTGTAGTATGTGGAAACACCTCTCCTTGAAGCTATAGCCTCCTCCACAAATCCTCTACCAGGTTTCCCCATGTATACACTTTCAGAATTGACTTGTTGTAGTTGGTAATGAGTAAAGGTTGAGCTAAGGTGAGGTTCAACCCACCGAAACTCAACAAGAAAGGGGTTAAACAACCCTCAGAAGACTGAGGCAACCGCCTCAAAAGCTAAAGACTAAAATATCCAAATCTGAGTTATGTCCTTACCAAATGAGCCTCTCCTCTTCTTATAGTGTCTTCTAAATCCACTTTCCTTCTTTTGTGGGTGATTTGTTCCTTAAGGCAGGTTGACCTTACTTGTTTTAAACCCAAATTACCCCCTAAGGGAAAGTTGTTTCCCCATGGCTCCCCTTGGATCGCCATGGCTCCCCTATCGTTGGGGACTATGGCCTACGGGGAAACCCCCTAATCCAATGTGTCCCTTCAACAATGGGATCAAAGGGGAGAGGATATGCCACAACATGGTTGAGTTGTGTATGATTTGAGAATATGTGTATTAGTTTTTTGTTTATTGCACAAATAGTGTAATGATCTTGCCTTGCAAAATTCAAACTGTACTTCCTACTTAATTTTGTTCTTACATGGAAAATCTCTGCTTTCTTCATGCTCTCTACATTTTTCTCCCATTTGGTGTTTTGGCATTCTGCTCTTCTAGCAATATCTAGAGACATGAAGGTAATTGTTTTCCTCAAAATCTTATTGCCTTATGGACCATATAGATATGCACTCGCTTCTCAATATTTGTACGTTCACTAAGTTTACACTTATGCATATTTCCTCCAATGAACATAAATCTATATATAGGGGTCTCAACTTTGCAATGTTGAGATTTTGGAGTTTAAAACAAAATTCAACTGTAGTGATTCCAAATTTAAGAAAGAATATGAACATTCAGAAACAACAGAAGTGGAACTTCGAACCCTGTAGAATTAAATTTATAAATTTAACTTACGTTATAGGAACAGAGATTTCCTTCAACGAAGATTTTCTTATGTAGAAGTTATGTCTACCACAAGTTGACCTACCTTGTTCACCACCACGGTACCAAGTGGTTGCCATGTTATCCCCCATTACTCACACATGTATGGTTGGTCATGTGTGGACTTTCAAGAGGATTATAGAGGGTCCAAAACCCTAACACTAATTGAGGGATGAGGCATGCTAAAATCCTAACCCTAATTCTAGACGCGTATGAGGATATGTTAAACACTGTGTCGCTAAGAAGAGAAGGGATTATGTTCTTTTTGTATTGTTATTGTTCCATAGTTGAGTAGATCATCTAAGAGTGGGATATTGAAGCATAAAAGATAAGGTAAGGGATTCTATAGCAACCATTCAGTCCACATTTTCCATGGAAACTCCATAGTGAGTGCCCGTTTCTTGGTACTAGCATTTCATAACTAAGAAAAAGAGAGAAGAGCATAAGCCTTGCCTTATAGTAAGGTTTTATCCTGTATTAGATTTCCCATGTCACATATTGTGTTCATTTGTGTGGATAATGTATTCATTTTATTTTTTATTTCATTTCAGTTGYAGTTATTTCCATAATTTTAAGCATTATGCTAGTAATATTAAATATGATATCTAAGGTAATAAATTACATAATAAAATATTTCATTATATTGTAAGAGGTGTGATGATGAATTGTTCCAGTGAAATATCCACAACATTTTGTAGATCAATCACAGTCAAACATGCAACCAAGGGAGACAAAGATGAAAGGGTAACCCTACCATGTCACTATACATACATGAGATGACCAAACTCATGCATCTAGAAATTGCAAGGATCTTTGAAGGAGATACTTCTACACATTGTGGGACATCATTTGGATGAGCATGAGAACCTTTGGTGTTGTTCCGAGTGAGTTGTGTATAGCTAATGCATCATAAAATATCCAACAGACCAACACCTGAAGAGATATATGTATAGTTAGTAAAAAAATACAAAATCCATATGCTAATAGACCTTTCATAGTTATTTGATGCATATATAAATAATCCTTATTTTAATGACCCAACACTATTATGAACAAGCTCTATTTTCTTTTAAAGGCATGTAAAACAAAGCAATCAAATTTTATTATTCACCTTGTGTATTCTGTAAAATAATTTTAAAAAGAGTGATTTGGAGAATTCATCATGAAAAACAAAGTATTTAAATTTTATTATTCACCTTACGTTTGATTTTGTAAAATATTTTATAAATAATGATTTGAAGAATTCATAATGTGATCTAAAATCGGATCCAAAAGCCTGACAGGGCTTGAAAAATGCTAAAAAATTAAAGTGCTCAGAATGCGACAAAACCTATGCCATTGCATCTGTCTCGTCTTCTTGATTCCAGTGGTATATTTACTTTGTCAAACGGGCTCCGTATGGAGAATATATCGCATTATGTCCAAAAAGTCAAATAGGCAAAAAAATTGTTGACTGTGTAGTCCGTACGGTCGCTGACATGGCATGTCCGTATGCTGATGTGGCAGGTCCATACAGGTGATGTGGAAGCCTCGGGTGATGACACATGACAGGTAGATTTGGGCGTACGGGCATACAGCTGGACCTATCCCGAGGTGACACGTGTCACCACTACAAGGGTGACATGTGGCATGGGTGACGTCAGCAGCTGACGTGGCAGGCTGACAGAGCAGTACGACAGGCTGACAGGTAGACACGCAGACTGACAGGTGACAGTACGACAGTTGACGTGGTAGACATGTGGACCAATTAGTAGCTGACATGTGGTGTGTTTTGGTTGGTGGTTAAGGTGCCACGTGGCCCAGTCGTGGGCTGCCACGTGGCACCCCGTGATTGGTTATTGGGTTATATGTAAAATTGTTTTGGCATGGCCGGGGGTCGAACCCGCAACCTCCTAGTGAGAAGTGGACTGGCGGGGCTGGGCTAACTTACCTCCCCCATGGTGGTGCTTGTAAAACATTCGGCGTGAATTATATTTGAATTTGTTTAAATTTTTAGTTGGCGGCAAAAAAGGGTCGGGGCTTAGCGCCAACCCTCGGCGCATATACAATCACACGACCATTGCCATGTGACCTAGGGTTCGTTAAAATGGAGCATGTGGTTATGTGGTTTGACCGTGGAATATGCCACACGACCGGGGGTTTATCCCTACATATGTGCGGGGGTGTTATAACGTTTGGCCCGTGGCCCTATTGGAGCGCCACAGAACCGGGAGAGGGAGCGCGAAAAGGGGGCCAGCACATGGCACATGGCCACATGGCCTTCCCATATGACCGAGAAAAAGGGGTGCGCATGGAATCAGGGGATTGTGCCCATAATTTATTTGTAAAGTGGTTTTTTACGCAATGTTTTGGTTTTTTAGTTGTATTTAGCCTATTTTTAGTTGATTCTCTCCATTTTTGGGGGATATTGGGCATTTTTGGAGGCCAAATTCTTGGAGGAAGTTGGAGCTGAGAAACCAACTTCAAGGCTATATAAACCAGGCCTGTTTGAGGCCATGGGAGAGCATTCAAAGCAGAGTTATAATGAAGAAAATCCAAGCCAAAGCCATTTTGATGCAGAGAATCTTTTGAGGAGGAGACGCTGTCGGACCATTTCTGGGAGCTCTGGATGTCTGTTTTGCATGTCGTTTTCTTTGCAGGGTTCTAGAGATCTGGGAGAACATGACCAGATCAGTCTTGTATCCATTTTGCATTGAAGCAATGTACTTGTGAGATTTTTAACAGAAATAAAGAAGCCTCCCCCACAAAGACAAAGGCCCAGAGACGTAGGCAAAGTTGTGTCGAACTCCATTATCAATCTGCGTGTTATGGTTTGCTGTTTATTCTTTCAATTAAGATATGAAAATGTGTATATGGCTGTTATAATTCCTCTTCTTTCCTCATTCTTTCACTAAGTTTCTCAAATGGTTAATTAACGCATGCAAAATTAAAACTCAACCATAGTCATTTAAAATATCCTACGGATCAAGTGGTATCAGAACTAGTTGACATTTGGATTTGAGTTTTGCATGTTAACCAGGGAAAAGCTACAGTGTGGTAAAGGCAAGATTGTTGCAGAGAATCCATTAATTGGATTGAGAAAGAGATCTTCTCATAGTGATAATATGGCATCGGAAGAAGGGATTTCTTAAGAAGAGAAAGAGTTCCGGAAAACATTCCATGCTATGTCAGAGATGGTGACAGTTTTGTACGAAGATTATTTAGAATGGAAACGACCAATTTTGGGTAATTCTTCAAAAGGAAAAAGTGAAGAGAAAGAGGACCATCCTCACATTCCTCCTTCACCTCCATCAACACCTCCTTCTTCTCCTTCTTCTTCAAGTTCAAGTTCTAAATCTAATGAGAAGAAAAATGTTCATAAGAATAAACATGAAATGCCATTGTTAAAACTTGATGTAAAATTTGATTTGCCCATATATGATGGTGAAGTAAATGTAGAAAATCTTGATAACTGGATCAGGCAGATGGAGGTATACTGCAGTGTGCAGCAGATCAAGGATGAGGCTACACAAATTAAGTTGGAATCTTTGAGACTTGCAGGTACAACTCTTATCTGGTGGAAAAGCAAGCTGCAAAAAGGAACACAAGATGTGGGTAATGTATTTCCATCATGGAAGAATTTCATTTCTGCACTTAGGAAAAATTTTTATCCTTTGGGTTATAAAGAAAAAGCAATAATTGAATGGCAATCTTTAAAACTAAGAAAAGGAAAAACAGTGCAAGAATACACCGATGGATTTAGAAAAATGGCATTAATGTTAGACATTCCTTTGCAAACACAAGAAACCCTTATGAAGTATATAGGAGGTTTGCATGTGCATATTAGAAACATTTTTTTCATGTTTGGACCCACTAACCTTGATGAGGTTTCTGTTCAAGCTACATATATTGAAGCAGGAAAATCAGGTGTGTCAGGGGAATCGTCATTTTCAAAGAAAGAAGACAAGAGGAAAAAGAATGGCAAGAATACAAATGTTGTGACAAAGAAGGAAGGAAAGCCCTCTTGCAAGCATTGCAAGAAAGAGGGACATGATGAGGACAAATGTTGGTAGTTGCATCCTGAGAAGAGGCCAAAGTGGTTCAAAGAAAATAAGGGAATGCAAACAGTGGCAACGACAGCAAAGCCCACAGACTTGGGATCAGATTCAGGTGATGAATCTAAGATTTCATTGGTTGGTATGACAGGTAAATTTGGTGAAGACATTGATTGTAGAAGGAAGTTGTTTCATATAAGGGTAATCATGCGACACACTAAGATAGATACATTAATCGACAGTGGATCTCAATCTAATCCAATCTCAGAAGAATTGGTTAAGAAATTGGGGTTAAAAACACAAACTCATCATAAGCCTTACACACTTAAATGGATAAGCAATCATCATCAGATGCACATAACAAAGTAGTGCACAATCAAATTTGCAATTTCATCTAAGTATGTGGATGAATTAACTTGTGATGTTGTGTCGTTAAGAGAATGTGGAATGGTCTTAGGTAGTCCGTACTTGTATGATCGTGAGGCAATCTTCTACAGAACAAAGAATCAATATCAATTCACTAAAGCAGGTCATGATTATGTGGTTCATGCTCATCATGTTAAAGCAAAAGAAAATAAAACACTTCAAACAATGGAACAATTAATGAAGGCAGTACAAGCATGCAACAAACGAATAATTGTTTCAAATGAAGTAATTGATCTTAAGCAAGAACAAGACATGGTTGTTGAATGGAAAATCAATCATAAATTGCTTCAAGATAAGCTCATGTCGTGCAGATATTTCAAGTATATCATTTCATTTGAAGTTGTCTTTTTGATGCTGTCATTAGCAATGTTTTCTACATGGATGATAGTGGCTTCAGTAAGATGTAACAGGGTTCAAATGGCTAACAATATACTGTCAGTTGTTATGATTGTGTTACAATTGATCTTGATGAGACAGGTGCACAAGACAGAGTTCAGAGACAGAGAGCAAGCTGGTTGGCCTATCTCGAGCTTGTTGACTGGTCAGTAACCTTTTGGGGACCAAAAGGTCTTTTTCTGGGGAGGTGTGATCCGAAATCGGATCCAGAAGCCTGACAGGGCTTGAAAAATGCTCAAAAATGAAAGTTCTCGGAATGCAACGAAACCCATTCCATTGCATCTGTCTCATCTTCCTGATTCTAGTGGTATATTTACTTTTTCAAACGGGATACGTATGGAGAAGATATCACATTCTGTCCGAAAATTCAAACAGGCAAAAAAATTGTTGACTGTGCAGTCCGTACAGCCCGTACGGTCACTGACGTGGCATGTCCGTATGTTGACGTGGCAGGTCCGTATAGGTGACATGGCATCCTAAGGTGATGACATGTGGCAGGAAGATTTGGGCGTACAGGCATACAACTGGACTTATCCCGAGGTGACATGTGTCACCACTGCAAGGGTGACACATGGCATGGGTGACGTCAGCAGCTGACATGGTAGGCTGACAGAGCAGTACGGTAGGCTGACAGGGCCGACACGCAGACTGACAGGTGGCAGTATGGTAGTTGACATGTCAGACATGTGGACCAATTAGAAGCTGACACATGGCATGTTTTGGTTGGTGGTTAAGGTGCCACGTGGCCCAGTCGTGGGCCGCCATGTGGCACCCCGTGATTGGTTATTGGGTTATATGTAAAATTGTTTTGGCATGGCCGGGGGTCGAACCCGCAACCTCCTGGTGAGCAGTGGACTAGCGGGGCTGGGCTAACCACCCGCCCCCATGATGGTTCTTGTAAAACATTCGGCGCGAATTATATTTGAATTCGTTTAAAGTTTTAGTTGGTGGCAAAAAGGGTCGGGGCTTAGCCCCAGTGCTCGGCGCATACACAATAACACGACCATTTCCATGTGACCCAGGGTTCATTAAAATAGAGTGCGTGGTTCTGTGGTTTGACCGTGGAATACGCCACACGACCGGGGGCTTATCCCTACATATGCGCGGGGGTGTTATAACGTTTGGCCCGTGGCCCTATTGGAGCTCCACAGAACCGGGAGCGGGAGTGCGAAAAGGGGGCCAGCGCATGGCGCATGGCCACATGGCCTCCCCATACGACCGAGAAAAAGGGGCACACACAGAATCAGGGGCTTGCACCCATAATTTATTTGTAAAGTGGGTTTTTACCCAATGTTTTGGTTTTTAAGTTGTATTCAGCCTATTTTTAGCTGATTCTCTCCATTTTTGGGGGATATTGGGCATTTTTGGAGGCCAAATTCTTGGAGGAAGTTGGAGCTGAGCAACCAACTTCAAGGCTATATAAACCAGGCCTATTTGAGGTTATGGGAGAGAAGTCAGAGAAGAGTTATGATGAAGAAAAGCCAAGCCAAAGCCATTTTGATGCAGAGAAGCTTTTGAGGAGGAGACGTTGTCGGACCATTTCTGGGAGCTCCAGATGTCCGTTTTGTGTGTCGTTTTCTTTGCAGGGTTCTAGAGATTTGGGAGAACATGACCAGATCAGTCTTGTAGCCATTTGGCATTGCATCGATGTACTTTTGAGATTTTGAACAGAAATAAAGAAGCCTCCCCCACAGAGACAAAGGCCCAGAGACGTAGGCAAAGTTGTGCCGAATTCTGTTATCAATTTGCATGTTATGGTTTGCTGTTTATTCTTTCATTTCAGATCTGCAAATGTGTATATGGATGTTATAACTCCTCTTCTTTCCTCATTCTTTCACTAAGTTTCTCAAATGGTTAATTAACACATGAAAAATTAAAACTCAACCATAGTCATTTAAAAGATCCTACGGATCACTATTATGAATAAGCTCTATTTTCTTTTAAAGGCGTGTAAAACAAAGTAATTAAATTTTATTATTCACCTTGTGTATTCTGTAAAATATTTTTAAAAAGAGTGATTTGGAGAATTCATCATGAAAAACAAAGTATTTAAATTTTATTATTCACCTTACGTTTGACTTTGTAAAATCTTTTATAAATAATGATTTGAAGAATTCATAACCATTCATTCATTTAGGCAGTAGAGAATTCAAGATTACTAAAGAGAAATTCACAAGTAACCCATGCATAATGATTGAAACTAATCTATGCATACATGCAAAGCAATAGGGACAATGTAAGGTTTGATTGATGGTAGTGTTTATGGGAAGATAGCTAAGAGTTGCAAGAGTTGATTGT
>JASDQU010684015.1:20787-32498 GCA_032191745.1 Picea mariana | reverse complement strand
ATCTTCGATTGGATTTGCAATCTTCAATATTAGAGTACTTGTCAATATTCTTTTCAACTGTTGAAAAATCTCTTCACACCTGGAAGTCTATTCAAACTTCACACCCTTCTTTTGCAAAGAAGTGATTGAATTTGCAATCTTTGAAAAACCTTTTATGAATATTTGGTAATAACCAGCAAGACCCATGAATGATATGACCTTTGTCACATTCTTTAGCGTTGGCCATCCTCTAATGGCCTCTATCATCTCAGGATCCACTTCTATTCCTTCTATTGATATTATATGCCCCAAGTAGTGAATTTTCTTTTGATAAAAGATGCACTTACTTAGCTTAGCATATAATTTGTGTTCTCTCAAAACTTGTAACACCATTCTTAAATGTTTCTCATGTTCTTCTTTTAATTTGGAATAGATGAGTATATCATCTAATTACACAATCAAAAACTTGTCTAGGTACTCCCTGGACACTTCTTTCATCAAACACAGAAAAACTGATGGGGCATTTGATAGTCCAAATGGAACTACCGTGAATTCATAATGCCTATATCTTGTTCTGAATGATGTCTTGTTGATGTCTTCTTCCCTTATCCTTACTTGATGATAGCCCGATCTCAAGTGAATCTTTGAAAATATTCTTGCACCTTTCAACCAATCAAACAAATCATCAATTTTGGGTAAAGGATACTTGTTCTTTATGTTAACCTTATTAAGTTGTCTGAAATCAATACAAATCCTTAAGGTTCCATCCTTCTTCTTTACAAATAGAACTGAGGCTCCCCAAGGTGACAAACTTGGGCGTATATACCCCTTTTTTAACAACCCTTCAAGCTGCATCTACAACTCCTTCAATTCTGGTGTACCTATTATGAATGGTGTCTTAGACACTAGGGAAGCTCCTCGCACCAAATCGATAGAGAAATCAATGTCCCTCAAGGCCAGATGGTCTTCAATGCTTGCCTCTTTATCTTTGTCTGCCTCCTCCATATGGGTTTCAAACACCTGGCATCCCTTCTTGAAGCTCTTCTTCAACTGCATAGTTGAAATCTCTCTAACAACTACAACTCTTGGAATGCCTTGAATATTTCCTTGTTTCCCTTCCTCACCGAGACATGTGATTATCTTTTTGTAACAGCATATGACAACATGATGCTTTTCCAACCAATCCATTCCAATTAGACAGTCATATGAACCCAATTGTATGATTTTTACATCTACCTTCGTGTTGAGTCCATTCATGTCTATTTGACAATCTTTAACCTATTCATTGATCTTTCTCTTAGCCCTCGTGGCTAACTGAACTAACCAAAATTTCTTACACTTACTTCTTTGCAAGTGAAATATTTCAACAATGTTAGAATATATGTAACTATGGCTAGCTTCGGAATCAATTAAAATTGCTATGGGCTGGTTCTCAATCTTACCTTCCACTTCGATCATGGGCGATTAATATTATGTTTGCTTGTTTTTGAAGGCTGCATAAATCCTTGGCATACCTCCTCCCATGTCTTCCACTGTCTAAGCCTCCTGAATGTTATGGACAATCCTCATTCTTTCTCCTTTATGAGGGTAGTCCCTATATAAGTGATTCCCTTCACATCCCCAACATTGAACATGTTGTTGCCTTGGCTTGTCCCAAATGAATCTGCATTATTTTGATCATTTTGGGTTGTATGGCCTTTTTTATTTTCTTGGGAGTTATTTTTAAAAAAGGATGGCTTAAAACCTTTCTTCATTTGATCATCTTTCTCTTTTGTCTTGTCATTCCAAGCCTTTTGGAACATTGGCCTTCCTTTGCTTTGCTTATAAAGGTGCCTTGCTCTCTTTATGGTTTCTTCCAAGGTAGTGTGGTTCTCATATTGAATCTTGTCACTATAGAAGGAGGGTAACCCACTTAGAAACCTTTGGATTTTAACCTTCTCATCCTTGATGAAGTCAACATAATTCAACAATTCAAAGAATCACTTTTCATATTCCTTCATTGTCATGGTTTCCAACTTGAGTTCAAATAACTCTTTCATCTTTCTCTCATAGTAATGCTTGGGAAAATATTTTTCTTGGAAATATCCTTTGCATTGCCTCCGTGAGATTCTCTTCTCAATGAGGTTCTTGGCTTGCTTAATTTGATTCCACCACATGGATGCCTTTCCTTGCAAGTCGTAGGTGGAAATCCTCGCTTCTACTCGAGATGGGTAGTCATGTAGCTGGAAATATTTCTTCATTTCCAACATCCAAGCCTCTGCCTCTTCTCCTTCATGTGGTCACCATTGAAAGTAGGTGGCTTGATTTTACTGAGTTCACCTTGCAAGATGTCTTCCTTAGGCCTTCTTCTTTGCCTACAAACATGAGACACACTTGGGATTCTTCCTGGTCTTGAACTTACATGAGTTCTTATAGTGGACTACCTTGGAGACTGATGGAGCTTTCTCATGCTTCTTGACCGCCTATCATTTCCATGATCATCCATTTTTCCATGAGATCTAGATGTTGATACTTGTCTATCACTAGCTGCTTGCGTGGTGCTAGATGTTGATTAATTTGGGTTGGTTTTCATTGATGTCAACCCTTGAAGCAAGTCTGATAACAAATTTTGGTAGCTCCAACAATATGGTTAAGGGACTTCAGTTTGATTGATGTATAATGGTATGAATTTTAATATATTTGTAGGTAAGACTATTCTAGATGGATAGTACATGTCATGTCATTTCCGGTGATATGTGAAACGCCACATAACTCCTCATGGTTATAGAGTTATAGCCTTGTGAAGTTGAAGAACCCTCATAAGTTATCTAAAAGTTCAAATAAGTCAAAGTTATTCTATAAGCTCCTAGAAGAAGTTGAATAGTCAAGTGAGTAAAACTAGGATTTAATCATGGGTTAAGTTGTTGCAATAAGAAAATAATTAAAAATAAATTAGTCACAACTAGACGTGGATAATTTACTATTTGTAGTAAAGTGGGTTAAAAGTGGACAAGTGGTTAGAAGTGGGTTATCCCTAAAATAAGAAAATTGGGTTAAGTTGGTTAGAAGGTAACCCCTTGAGGAAGCTACATGGAAGTGTAATTAAGAGAGAAAATCTCTCCTATTAACACCTATTGAGCACATTGAATATCTATTATTGTGTAAGTTTTATTGTAGGTACTCACTGATATATCTAAAGTTGCACAAGTTTGAGGTATCACGAAGAGTTGACGATGAAAGTTTCAGAATTACATAAAATACTAAAAAAACCCTATGTTTTGAGGTGTACACAGGCTAACATTACAATAGGATGCATACATAAGCAGGCTAACAATATAATAGGGTGCGTATGTACGTGGGCTGACAATATAATAGGGTGTGTACATGAGAGTAAAACCATAGAAACTTGAGAAGATGAAGGTGCCAAGTCTCTAGATTTTGAGAGAAAGCTCCCAGGAAGGTCTACAGTGATCAGGTACATCACATCTATCCATTGGTTCAAAATGTATGTCTTATTTCTATGAGTAGTTGGATTTTGTTGTATACATGAGAAATGTTTATGGGCGTTTGAGGATTTTCCCTAGAGAGATTATTAGTTGCATGGGACTTTCTGTATAAGTCAGATCTACAAAAATATAGTGCTGGTATAATCAATATTTATCATTGATATATCTTGTTAGTGTTGAGGCACATATTGTATTTCTTGACATATGGTTAAGGGTTCTTGTGATATATGGTTGAGAGCTTGTATTTGAGAACTGGTTGATGTATCAAGAGGTTGAATATCATAAAGGGTTTAATATCTAGTTCATGTGAGGGTTATTATACTTGTTCATGTTTACACGCACTTATATGACACATGACTAGAGAGGGAAATAGATACTTTGGGTAAAGGATATGTATGAGGATGTATGCACAGGGTACAGTTACAGTCTGGAAATAGTGACAGGTTGCAGGTTGATGTAAAAGAGGTTGCAGAGGGTCCAATTTTTTCCAAAAAGAGAAAACCCTAGTTTTTAGAAGGCATACGCAGGTTGCATAACAGATAGGTCACGCACATATGTGAGCTTCAATATAGATAGTGCGCGTACATACACATGTTGCAGAACATACAGGTCACGTATCTGTGGTTTTCGGTTGGTACATGCTCAGTTTAGGTACATGTTGATTACATGGAAATGGTACAGGTTGGCTACAGGTCAGTGGTACATGTTGGTACAGGTTTACAATGGTATATCTCACAGTGATAGTGTGGTTGTGGTTTCTTTATTTCATAATTATATTTCAAGGCGATTGGACATGGCAAGGATAGGTGGTTGCAACCACCTTCCCATTGTAGCTGAAGAACATAGGGGGTTGAAGCCTCCTTCTTGTTGTATCCATAGAATTGGGAAGTTGTAGCCTCCCTTAGGTTGTAGCATGAAAATATTGGTGTTGGAGCCTCCTTCCAGTTTCAACTGGAGAACAAAGGAATTTGGTGCTTCTAATGAATGTAATTCTTAAATACATATAAGAAAAATCATTCTGTGGTTTTCTCCTGCATTGGGTTTCCACGTAAAAAAACTGGTGTGATGTGTATGTGTATGATTGTTCATTTTCTCATGGTTTATTTACTCTTCACTTATTGATGATAATGCTATATTTATCAAAAATAGAAATAACACTTGCATTATGTGGTTAAAATGGATTAAATTGCTCTATTATTGATTCACCCCCCCTCTCAGTAATCCAACAATTGGTATCAGAGCAAGTTCCTTCAAAAATCAGTTTAACCACTGAAAGGTAGATCATGGAGAGAAACAATATGTATAAAAATGGAATACCACGATTTGATGGAAATAACTATGCATTTTGGAGCAGAAGGATGAAAACATATGTACAAGCACATGGATTTGAGGTTTGGAAATCAGTTGTATATAGATACAAAGAACCAACAGTTCCACCAACAAATGAAAATGGAAAGAAACTCAGTCTCAATAATTCAAAATCCACAAATGCACTTCTGAATGATATTTGTGATTCGGTATATACCAAAGTTATAAATTGTATCTCTTCTAAATGGATTTGGGACAAACTTCAAAATATTTATGGAGATTCAAAAGTCAAAGCGACAAAGATTCAAACTTACAGAGGTCAATTCAAATAGATAAAGATGAAGGAAGATGAGAATATTGTAGATTACTTCTTACGAGTTGATGAAACAATGAATGAAATAATAGGATTGGGAGAATAAGTTGATGAATCTGTAATTGTTGAAAAGTTACTAAGATATCTTCCAGTGAGATTTGATCCTAAGATCTCAACACTAGAAGAAAAAATAGATCTAGACTCAATAAGCATGGACGAACTACACAGAATCTTCACAACCTATGAAATGAGAACTGCGCAGAAAAAATTAGGTATAAAAGAAGAAACATTCAAAGCATCTGAAAGGTCAAATCAAAAGGTCAAGCAAAAATAAAAAGAATATAGCAACAACAGTGACATCTCAGAAGATGATGAAGAAGTGGCCAACTTTGTCATAGGATTGAAAAAGGGAACCGACGACAGATATAAATGTAAGCTTCCATTGATTTTTTTTAACTATGATGGTATTGGTCATTTTTCTAACAAATGTCCTCACAATAAAAATAAAATACATGAAGAGGATGGTTCAAACAACAAACTAACATATAAACGAAAACAAACCAAAAATAAAGTCTTCAAGAAAAGTTTTTGCACCAAAGAAGACTGCTCCTCATCAGACGAAGATGAAGTCAGTGAAAGTGAGACAAAAAGAGTTCTATTCATGGCAATAAAAGAATCCGATAAAGAAGACAATGAAGAGGAGTATGAAGAAGTAAAATTTGACTACAAAGAAGAAGTCTTGAGTTCTATAGAAGTTATAAAAAGAGAAAAGAAGAAAAACAAGAAACACCAGGCAAAACTAGACAAGAAAGAAGACATTCAAAATTCAAACTCTGAAGAACTAAAATAGATGATCACTAAATTAAAGGTTCAAATAGAAGAAGACAAAAAAATAGAAGAAGCACTCAAAGAACAACTGGAAGAAAAAGACATGATCATTGGAAATTTGAAAGAAGAGGTTATTACATTGAGAAAATACCTTCAACAGAAGAATATGCAGAACAATTCAAAGGTTTTAGATAATATTATCAATATTCAAAGGCCACATCATGACAGGTTCGACCTAAGATACAATCAGACAAAAATATGCTCAAGCTCCAAAACCACATATAAATAAACACAACCAATAATCTATGCAGAAATAGTTAGAGGAGACAAGAAGTTTTACAGGGAAGATCACAGGGACACTCCTCCACTTAGAAGATTCAGATTTCAAAATCAATGACAGTTAGAAACAAGCAAGCCTCAATATGAAGAAGGATTTAGAAGTGTAACTTCTTTCAGAAGATCTTCAACTCCTAGATATCAAACTATATTTTTTGGTCTATGTTATGCATGTAATAATTTTGGACATAAAGTTGTAAATTGCAGAGCTAATAGAAAGAACATAAAAAAATTTTAAATTCATGCACAAAATTGTTATCCAATAAGGCCTAATGAAACACAAAGAAGAAACTACAATAGGTTTGAATCATTGAGCACTGAAGTGGAATGCTACAAATGCAACAACTTTGGACACATGGACAAAGATTGTAGAATGACGGTCCCTCCTAGAGAATCACAACAAAATAAAAATAGTCACATACATAAACCTCAACAAAGAATATGGACAAGAAAGAAAGATCAATTTAATAATGAAGAATGCACACTCACTCTATAGGCTAAACACAAGAAACATGGTTGGTATTTTGACAGTGGATGTTCAAAACACATGACAGGTGATGAAGACATGTTTCTTACATTAATAAAGAAAAGGATGGATCAGTCTCTTTTGGAAATGACAACTCAACTAGAATCATTGGAAAAGGCACAATCAGAATTGGAAACAAGAATACCAAGGAAAAAATGTTCTACTAGTGGAAGATATGAAACATAATATTCTAAGTGTAATTCAAATGTGTGACCAAGGTCATAAACTTATGTTCGATTCAAAGAAGTGTGAGATAAGAAAAGAAGGTTCAGGAAAATTGATTGCAACAACTGCAAGAACTTCAAACAACATATATGTATTAAGTGAAATTGGAAATGAAAAGTGTTGTCTAGGAAAGGAAGATGAAGGTTGGCTATGGCACAAAATAATGGTTCACATAAACTTTGATAACCTCGTCAAAGCCAGCAAAAGGAAGCAGTAAGATAAATTCCCCAGATCACGAATCCAACCAACATATTATGCAAGCATTGTCAACAAGGAAAACAAACAAAGACTAGGTTCAAATCAAAGGAATATTCAACGACAATACCACTGGAAATTGTGCATACTTATCTAGTTGGACCAACTAGAACAAAGGGTTTAAAATGTGAGAAATACTTTATGTTGTTAGTTGATGATTATACAAGAATGAATGCAGTTTTCTTTCTCGGGAAAAGTCAAAAACATTTGAAAACTTCAAGGTTTACAAGGAAATGGTTGAAAATGAAATGGATTCAAAAATCAAATGTTTGAGATCTGATAATGGAGGAGAGTTTACTTCAAAGGAATTTATGGATTTATGCAACAAGCATGAAATAAAAATGTGATTCTTCGTTGCTAGGACACCTCAACAGAATGGAGTTGTTGAAAGAAAGAACGTGACAAAACAAGAAATGGCTCAAACAATGTTAATGGATTCTAAATTGATAGATGTATTTTGGATACATGTAGTGCATACAAAAATTCACATTCAAAACATAGTAATTCTTAGAAACAATAGTGACAAAACTCCCTACGAGCTATGGAAAGGAAGACCAACAAATGTGAATCACTTCAGAGTTTTCAAGAGTAAATGCTACATCAAAAGAGAATATGGCAGGATGGGAAAGTTTGACTCTCATGGGGACAAAGGCATACTTTTCGGCTACTCAAGTATAAGGAAATCATACAAGTGTTACAATCTAAGGCTCAACAAATTTGTTGAAAGCATCAATGTAACAATTGATGAAACAGGTGGATGGAAATTAAATGAAGAAGAAAAGGAATCAGTTGAACATGTTTACGAAGAATAAGCAAATGATGAATAAGAAATAAAAGGGGAATATGAAGAAGATCAGGCAGAAGTAGAAGAACAATTTCAACAAGTGCCTCCAAAGACACCTAGAAAATGAGTACACCAGATTATCRGAAACAAGAATGCACCATTTGAGACTAGAAGAAGAATTCATTCACCAGAACAACTTCACCTGGCACTCTTATCTATGATTGAACCAAACAGTTTTGAAGAGGCCAACAATGATGAATTTTGGAAAAATTCCATGAAAGAAGAATTGGATCAAATAGAGAAGAATGACACTTGGGAATTGGTTCCAAGACCAAGGTATAAGAATGTGATTGGAACAAAGTGGGTTTTCATAAATAAATTGAATGAAGATGGACAGGTTACAAGGAGCAAATCTATATTGGTATGTAAAGGATACACACAGGTTGAAGGGATCGACTTTGAAGAAACGTTTTCCCCAATTGCCAGAATGGAAGAAATCTGATTGATCTTAGGTTATGCATGCTCCAAGAATATTAAAGTGTATCAGATGGACGTGAAATCAACCTTTCTGAATGGGGAACTTGAAGAAGAAGTCTATATTGAACAACCGGAAGGGTTTCAACTGTCAAAGAACAAATATTATGTGTGCAGGTTGAAGAAATCCTTATATGGTCTAAAATAGGCTCCTAGAGCATGACACTCTAGACTGGATAGATATCTACAATAGGCAGGGTTCAAAAAAGAAAGTGCATACAACAACCTCTACATCAAGGTAAATCAAGATAGTATTTTATTGATTGAAGTTTATGTTGATGATATTATTTTTGGAAGTGATGATGACAGGTTAAGCCAGAAATTTGTAAAGGATATGCATAATGAATTTGAAATGTCATTACTTGGAGAACTATCCTTCTTTCTGGATCTTCAGATATGTCAAAGCAACCAGGGAATTTATATTTCTAAAACTAAGTATATCAGAGAAATTCTAAAGAGGTTCGGCATGAAAGATTGCAAAAAAGTTAACACTACAATGCAAACCAGTTGCAAGTTGAGAAAATATGATGATTCAAAGTCTACAGACCAGAGGAAATACATGTCAATGATTGGTATCTTACTATATGTGACTGCATCCAGACCAAATGTAATGTAGGCAGTAGGACAAGTGGCACGATTTCAAGCAACACCAAAGGAAACACATGTCTTAGCAGTGAAGAGGATTTTCAGATATCTCAAGGGCACGTAAGAGTTTGGATTATGGTATCCAACAGGGAAGGATTTATCACTTATTTCCTACACAGATGCAGATTGGACAGGTTGTATTGATTACCGACGAAGCACCAATGGAGCAACATTCTACTTGAGTGAGTGTTTGGTATCTTGGATAAGTAAGAAACAATCATCAATATCATTTTCTACAGCTGAAGAAGAGTATATTGCAACAACACCATGTTGTACATGGGTTCTATGGATGAAACAAAATTTGACAGATATACAGGTTAAGTATGATGATCCCATTCCTATATATTGTGATGATACAAGAGCTATCAATATCTCAAAGAATCCAGTGATGCACTCCAAGATGAATAACATTCCAATCAGGTACCACTTTCTACAGGAACATGTTGCAGAGAAGAACATCAGAGTTGAATATGTGGGGACAAAGTAACAGGTTGCAGTTATCTTCACAAAATCTCTTCCAAGTGAAGCCTTTGAGTATCTTTTCCAGAGACTCGGAGTAATTTCTACTCCCAAATGAATGATTTTGAATGCTTATCTTATATTTCTTATATTTACATGAGGACGCACCATACATAGGACAATTCTAGTTGAGAGAACATGTTTAGAAAGATTCCAATCAGGAGGAGAAACCCCAAGGACAGTTCAGTTAGCGGGAGAAACCCCAGATAGGAAGTTACCTTTTCCATTGATGTCAAAGGGGGATAGATTCACCAGATGTAGGTCATAGACTTAGATGCTTGGAAAGAGAGCACAAAGGCATGGTTCCAAGGTGAACGATGGTCACAGGGGGAGCATGAGTGACATGACTTTAGAGTTGCATCAGAGTGTTGCCATCAATGCCAAAGGGGGAGATTGTTTATTAATTGGGTTGGTTGTCATTGATGTCAACCCTTCAAGCAATTACGGTAGAAAATTATGGTAGCTCCAACAATATGGTTGAGGGACTTCATTTTGATTGATATATAATTTCATGAAGTTTAATATATTTGCAGGTAATACTATTCTAGATGGATAGTACATGTCATGCCATTTCTGGTGATATGTGGAATGCCACATAACTCCTCCCTATTAGAGATTTATTGCCTTGTGAAATTGGAGAACCCTCATAATTTATCTAGAAGGTCAAATAAGTCAAATTTATTCTAGAAGATCCTAGAAGACATTGACTAGTCAAGTGAGTAAAACTAGGAGTTAATCATGGGTTAAGTTGTTGCAATAAGAAAATAATTAAAAATAAATTAGTTGCAGCTAGAAGTGGATAATTTACTATTTGTAGAAAAGTGGGTTAGAAGTGGACAAGTGGTTAGAAGTGGGTTATCCCTAAAAGAAGGAAATTGGGTTAAGTTGGATAGAAGGTAACCCCTTGAGGAAGCTACATGGAAGTATAAATAAGACAAAAAGGATCTCCTATTAGCACCTATTGAGTACATTGAATATTTATTATTGTGTAAGGTTTATTGCAGGTACGTATTGATATATATGAAGTTGGGCAATTCTAAGGTAGCACGAAGGGTTGACGGTGAAAGTTTCAGAATTACAGAAAATACTGAAAAAATCCCTATGTTCTGAGGCATACGTGAGCTAACATTACAATAGGGTACATACATACACGGGATAACAGTATGATAGGGTGCGTACGTACGTGGGTTGACAGTATAATAGGGTTCTTACATGAGGGTAAAGCCATAGAAACTTGAGAAGATGAAGATGCCAAGTCTCTATATTATGAGAGAAAGCTCCCATGAATGTCTACAATGATCAGGTACATCAGATCTATCCATTGGTTCAAAAGGTATGTCTTATTTGTATGAGTAATTGGATTTTGTTGTATACATGAGAAATGTTTATGGGGGTTTGAGGATTTTCCCTAGAGAGATTATTGGTTGCATGGGAACTTATGTATAAGTCATATCTACAGAAATATAGTGTTGGTATAATCGATATTTATCATTGATATATCTTGTTAGTGTTGAGGCACATATTTTATTTCTTGATATATGGTCAAGGGTTCTTGTAATACTTGGTTGAAAGCTTGTATTTGAGAAGTGGTTGATAAATCAAGAATCTGAATATCAGAAAGGGTTTAATATTTAGTTCATGTGAGAGTTATTATACTTGTTCATGATTACACACACTTATATGGAACATGACTAAAGAGATATATAGATACTTTGGGTATATGATTACACACACTTAGATTATTTTCTATCTATTCAGACCCACAGACTCACAGACTCATAGACTTGTCGACTCACGAAAGCGTAATTCTTCCTTTCATAAGTCTGTCTCAAAAATATCAACACTTAGATTATTTTTCCATCTATTCGAACTCACGGACTCGTGGACTCATAGACTCATAATCTTGTAACTTTTCTTTCATAATTCTGTTCGAAAAGTATCAACACCTAGTCATTTTTCCACTTCGTTGGACTC
>JASDQU010684014.1:5225-34884 GCA_032191745.1 Picea mariana | reverse complement strand
CTACACATCGTGGTGACATTGGGTGGGATAGGTTCATGTTATGCCAGTTTGGCCTTCTACCTTATAGCCTTTACTCCTAGTTACAAACTGTGCGATAACAGGACCTAAAATTCTACTTTCTTCATATGAAGTCCAATGAGGTTGGAGCCACTCTCAAACATCTTGAAACAATTAATGGTAATGTTAAAAATTTAAGTAAAAGGATGAAAATGAAAGATAAAGGAGAATTTAATATTACCATTAGTTAGTATATTACTAGCCTCCTCAACTACGTTTTCGGCTCTTGTTCGCCTCTTGCTCCTTTGCTCTCCAAACCCCACACTTTGTTTGCAAAATGACACTTTAAATCCCAAAATTGGCTTTTAATCCATGACTATCTGCAGCATTTTCCATCAAATCGCGATATTATTGCAAAGGAAAATATCGCGATATTTTCAGCCGATAATATCGCCAACCCTCAAAACAGCGATAATATCGCGATGTTGGTAATAGAGTGTAGAGTATAAATTCTCCTAACCCCTTTGATGCCTTGTGAAGGTGGGAAGGTGAGGAGACTGTGGATTTTCTTCTTGAAGCTTCCCAATGAAGATAGTATCATGGAACATATGGGGGCTCACCGACCCCTGTTTCAAATCCATGGTTCGGGGAATAAGAAATGTTGATTCTAAGCTTGATATTTTGTGTTTACAAGAAGTTAAAGTTATTGGGTTCTTGCTTAAATCAGCTCCTCGGATAATATGGTCGGAATAAGAAATGTTGATTCTAAGTTTGATATTTTGTGTTTACAAGAAGTTAAAATTATTGGGTTCTTGCTTAAATCAACTCCTCGGGTAATATGGTCGGATTATGTTGTATTTTTCACTAACCATGATGAAGGCAGAGGCAAAGATGCAACCTTAATTTCACCACCGAAGGTGGAAGCCATTATCCAACATGGGTTGTACTTGACAAACTGTGTTTCGGTTTTGTTTGCTTTCAAAGGCCATGTGTCGGGACTGGGCAACATATATGCATCAAACGATACTATTGAAAGGGTAGCCTCGTGGGATTGGCTGAATGAAAAGCTTTTGGAGGCTTGTTGGTTATTTTGTGGTGACTTGAACAATTTAGAGATGCAAGAAGATAAGGAGGGCCTTTTACTTGCTTGTATGCCCTCGAGATAACATTTAGCCTAGAATGACCTGAAGGAAAACGTCGACCTTTATGACCCTAACAAGTTTTTCTGCAAAAAATTCCCTAAATTGTGGTTCACATGGTTAAATTTTCATAAGGGCAACAAGTGGGTTTTGAAAATAATATACAAGGCTATGTTATATGAACAATGCTTCTTTTTCTTTGAGCATGAGGGCGAAAGGTGAGTTCAAGTATTGAGAGAATTCACCTCGTCTAATCACTATCTGGTTATTTTTTCCATTTCCTAAGGTCTTGACAAACCCAAGTTGCAAAATACACAGTTCATGCTGAAAACATCCCACTTGAAGCATGAGTCATGTGTTGAAGCTATCAAAAGAATTTGAAATTTGATCCTACATCCTCAAGGAGATTTTCATTAGATTCTCTAGTGTGAGGATGCCATAAGAAGGGTCACTACCTTTTTGAGGGGCTAAGACAAACACATGGTGATAGTGAAAAGAAGAAAACACAAAGTGGTCTTGGATGAGCTGGAACAAGTGTGAAGGATGTTACAACTAAGCCCTTTTGGTGAGTAGCTTCAAGCTAGGTTGGCCAAGCTAAGGCACTCACTGAAGGTAGAGGAGAGATAAAAAGCAAGGGGAGCCCGAATCAAAGCTTGATTGTGCTGGCTCAAAATAGAGATAAGCCAACCAAGGCCTTCTTTAAGGCCCTCGTCTCCGAAGTAGTGGAATGCATTAAGGCCCTGAAAACAATGGAAGATAGAATAATCAACTAAAGAAATATAGAGGAATATGTCAATCATTATAAAATGGTTTTTCAATATTAGGGTGTGATGGAGGAAAGAAAGTTGGTCATGCATACATGTATTGACGTAGTCCCTCGATAGATGACACAAGAACAACAATGAGTGTGCGAGCAAGGGCTGATGCTAGATGAGTTGACAATGGCCCTTAAGGAGATGGCTCACAATAAGTCTCTTGGCTAGGGTGAATATCCATGTGAATTCTATAAATCCACCTAGGACTTTATGGGGCCAGATCCGCTACAAGTATATAAAGAAACTGTGCAAAATCATACTCTTGGAAACCACATCAACGAGGGGTTGATCAGAATGTAATATCCCTGATTCGAATAGTCTAGGAAAAGTTGCTAAACTATTGTGTCTACGGTCTAATCTGATACACTGGAGGTTCCTGGATGCATTTAAGTTGCGGGTTTTAACATGCTTGGTGTTTTTCGCATGTATGTGTAGATAAATAAGTTGCTTACAACATATGAATAAGCATACTGATAGAGAATGACACACAAGACTATAAATCATATACTATGAGTTTCTGCTGGTTACAATGCCATATGCGCCTGAAAATAGAGAATCACTTGGCTAGATCAGATCTAAGTGGATCTTAGCTGGAATACAATAAAGAAGTAAACTAGAAAGATGATACCCGGATGATAGACGACTGTCGCTGGATAGGATGTGAGCTGGATGATCTGCTGCATGCTACGACAACTCATACGACAATTGTTGCAAGACTGGAAGGTTCGCCCTACTGGATGAACTCCTCGAATTTGCCTGGAACCTATCTCAAACAATGCACCCTGACCTCATACACACTCTCAGTGTCTGTCTGCCTGAAGATCGAGCCTTTGTTGATCTGTACAGACCCTATATGGATCCCCCCTGGGGGAATACGCCCCAAATGCTACCAATAAATGTGCCCTAGAGATTCCACCGTCGGAATCTGGCTGTGATAGTCTCAAATTGAGCGCCCTAGGCCCCTCTGTAATGGGTCGGGAGGGTTTCCCCGGCTCAAGTTTGGTGAACTCTCTGGAACCCTATGAATGTCTCCTCAAGAGTTGCGCCCTCACTGGACAACTATTGTGCCCTTGATGATTTCTCCGTCGGAATCTGATGAGAAACCAGTCAATAGATACGCCCTGCCTTCCTCTCAACTGGGTCGGAAGGGAATCCATGGATTCTCCCTGGCTGGGACAAGTCGAATCTCTAAGTCTCCTCAGAAGCTGTGCCCTCACTTTGAATAAGTGCGCCCTTGCTGTTGCAACTTGTGCAACTACTGCTAAAGATCGATGGAAGATCTGTATGATCTCCCTGGTGACTAGGGTGTGTCTCTCAACACTGAAATCAACCTCTGGGTGTATTCCTCTTGGAATCCACAAAGTCACTGATTCTCCTGAACCTGTGTTTTCTCCTCAGAGCTCCAATGTCAAATCATAAATCTGCATAATGAAGAATTAGGTCACTTTTCCTCCTCATATACTCTTCGAAAACCCTAATTCGTTGTTGACCTCTATTCTTAGCTTTCTCACTTATGCACCCCTCTATTTTTAGCTCAAATCACTTAAAGGGTGCTTTTACCCACTTTTCACTTAATGTCACTTTTAAATTATAAAGTTCTCTAGTGAAATGACATTAAATGACCTTGTTTCCCCTGTTTCTCCCTGGCTATAGTCTAACGAGGATGTTTATTTCAATTTGTCTAAGGAAAAGAGAAATCGTTCGGGCCTAACTTTTGTTACTTCCTAGCAATTATCTCTAGTAGTTGTTTTTTTTAGGCCTTGGGCTACCAACACTTCTCTCATCCTCTCCATCCCCTTTGACTAAACATTATCATTGCTATTTTCCTCTAAGACTTGCTGCTGCCATCATTGACTCCATTACCTTAGAAAGGCAATAGTCTACCATTTACAAGTGTTGATTGATCAAACAATTTTCAGAATCTCTTCTCTTGAACACATACTAACTTCTACTAACCTTAGATTAGCCTAAATCATTAACATGCTTGCTGCTGTTGCAAAAGATTGCTACAACCATCTAACAACAACAAATTAACCCTAAAAGTGACATGTTATGCTAGCTAGATGTTACTAAAACTGCTTGACTATTTATTATCAAATTGCCTAGTTAAAACTATTATTTCAAGTCTTTATTCAAGCATTTTAGAGCATAAATCTTGTGGCTGTTGCAAATTTCTTATTGCTGTTATAAACTGTTACATTGCTGCAATTTTATATCAGCTAGTAGACTTCTTAAGAGTTCATTGTCTTATGAAGCACAAACATCATTTTGGTACTTGGAAAGTGCACCTTTTTGCCTTGTTGTCTTGATCTGGGCAGGTACACAATATTATTTATTTGCTTCATCTTCAATAAGGCTTAAAGAACCTTTTATCTTGAGTGATCTGTAAGAGGGGAAGGATTTCCTTGTGTCATTTGCCTTAGCCTTCTCAAACCCTCAGGTCACTGGGGACGTCTCCCTTGGGGTACTGCAACATACTCCTAAATAGAAAGAGATTTCCTATTAAGGTGACAGTGATAGGTCATTCCCAGTTACGCCAATTTTGTATTCACTTGCCTTGGGATTTTGGGCAGGTACAAATTGTGCGATAACAAGTCCAAGACAATCATTCTTCTAGGAAATATGTTCATATTAGAAGAATAGTCCTTGTGGCCCATGGTGTGGCTTTCAACATCTGTTGGAACAATTATTCTTCTAAGACATATGCCTGGAATAGAAGAATGGTTCTTGTATCACTCTGTGGAGTCAGTGACTTATTCAACATCATGCCCGATTACTTTGATGTAGTATGGCTTCGAGAGATGATGCAGTTGGTGCTATCAAATGATTCTGATAGTGATGATGTTGCTCGTGAGTTGATCTACGTGATCATGAGATAGCCTGTGTGGCTATGATGATGCTACCGATTGAATAGTCTGTTTGTGCTCAAGACCACTGCATTTAATACCTCCCTAGCTAGGAGGGAGTGTTGATATTATGGTAGTTGCAAGAGGTATTAACCTCTACGTGTAACCTTTGATGAGACTAGAATATTCCAGGAAGCAAGAGAAGCCCTAAACAGATGTGTAGAAGCCCTAGAAGACATGTCGATTCAATATAAGAATTAATATTTAAGTATTAACCTCTAAAAGAAGAAGTCAGCTTGGACAAGTGACAAAGAGCACTATAAATAAGAGGGCGCTAGAGCTCATTTGTCATTTCACACTCTCACAACTCACACAGACTAGTGGTGCGCAAGTTTTGGAGAGAGAGTGCAACTGCAGCTACTACAACTGGGATTTTGACTTTTGGTTATGGTTTGGACTTTCTGCCTTGGTTATGGTTTGGATTCTTTGCTTTGTACACTAGCCTTAGAGAGAGATACGCTATCTTGGTTGGCTATTGGTTTTAAGGTTTGCTTCTAGAATTATTCTGTTTGTCAAGGTTAAAGGTGCTCGGGGGTGGCTTCATGCCTATGGTTGGGTGACAATAGTGCTATATTGTCTATGGAAAAACGAGCACATCTCTTTATTTCTAAAACCAATAACACGACAAAAGAGTAATGTATTTGGTCTTATGGTTTTAAGAGCTATTTAGGCTTGCGTACTCCTAATTTGGTTTTCTTGTGTTTTACTCATGGTCCAGGATTCAACAAAAAGTGTGTGCATGGGAGGTCAAATGTGAGATTAGTTATTTGTCACTAGTCAATACAAAAGACTTGATTCTATGATTGTGTCATCTGAAGACTAGTCAAATATGTTTGACTGTCTTGGAGGTTTGATGTTCATTGTTGAGTTTCCCTAAAGGTGGAGGTTATTCACTGGCTGTAGACTCTAGGTGATGCTGGAACATGTGTGTTAACCTCTAAAAGAAGAAGTCAGCCTGGACAAGTGACAAAGAGCACTATAAATAAGAGGGCGCTAGAGCTCATTTGTCATTTCACACTCTCGCAGCTCACACAGACTAGTGCTGCACAAGTTTTGGAGAGGGAGTGCAACTGCAGCTCTACAACTGGGATTTTGAATTTTGGTTATGGTTTGGACTTTCTGCCTTGGTTATTGTTTGAATTCTTTGCTTGGTACACTAGCCTCGGAGATAGATACGCTATCTTGGTTGGCTATTGGTTTTAAGGTTTGCTTCCAGAATTATTCTGTTTGTCAAGGTTAAAGGTGCTCGGGGGTGGCTTCATGCCTATGGTTGAGTGACAATATTGCTATATTGTCTATGGAAAAACGAGCACATCTCTTTATTTCTAACAGGTTATGGGCCCACACCACCTTCAAGATAGTGTAACCACTGGAAGGTAGTGCGACAGTTCTTTGTTAAGCTCGCTGTGGCACCAACAACAATTGCAACTAGGTTTTCTAATTATGTAGTTGCAAAAAACCCTAACCCTTGTGTTAGGGCACTTCAGGTGAAGCATTTGAACTAATTCCTTATCATCCTAGTGCACCCTATCCTAGTGCACCTCTTAGTACTCTCAACTAGCAAAAACGTCAGGTTTGAATTTTTGGTCAAAGTCAAAGTCAAAGGTTGACTTCTAGTCAAATTGATTTTGTAGTGAAAGTTGAAATTTTAGAGTTTCTAGCTTGTTCTAATCATTGAATCTTGTGATTGAGTTTCTAATCTCTTCTTGTCAAGATGTTATCTAGTTTCAGATTGAAAGAGAAATTGGATGATGCTACAAGACTTCAAAGGTATGCACTTGTATATGCTATCCAAGTTATATCATCTAGCAAAACATGAGTGTATTTGCAGGAAAAAGTATTAGAGACCTTGTCCAAGTTGTAATCTTGGATTCAGTGCATTCAGAGGAACAAGCGCACCCTTCATAGCAGTTGAGGCTTTAAGTTCCAGGTTTGATTAAATTGTTAAACTTCAAATTTGTGTATATCAAGGGTGATAATTGCTACATTACAAATTGTGAAAGCAGTCTTTGAAAGATTCTATTATTGCTAGGTGCAATGAATACTCGACTGCATATGAATACTATTGATATAGATGCTTATTGTACTTGTTCGCAAGATGAACTAACATCTCCTCTAGATAGATATTTCTTGTTTGCTCTTGTTGTTCTTGTTCCGGGCAGGTGCCCTTGTGAAATATGTTTGATGAACAATCCTTGCGGAAGCTGTCATAGAAGAAGTTTATAAAGACGAGACAACTTCCAGATGGGCAACAATCAAAACAGATAGAAACAAACTTAAAGAGACTCAGAGGAGTCAGACTCGAAGGAAGTCAGGAATCAAAATGAAATGAGAACAGGCTTGTGACACTTTGCAGAAAGCAAAGAGAAATGCAGTAGAAGGAAGCATGGACTCTCTCAGATGGAGGGAGTCGATCACAAATTGCAAAAGAAGAGCATGCATGTTGCTCGTTCAGGCATGAAGCTGGGATTAGGAGGGAGCTAATCCCCAACGATATGATCCATTGAAGAATCCGTGAATACCATGAAGTATTTGTCCATGTTCTTCATTGGATGTAGCAACCATGATAAGCAACACGTGTTCAACTTGACTCTAGAAGAAGACTTCTTCGAAAAGAAGCCTTGAATATCCTTAGTTGTCCATCTACATTTATATTCCTATGGCGGAAGGTTGGATCCTTCAGGAAATAAGGGCATGTAATTTATAGAAGATTCCATGAACTCCAACATTGAAGAGAAACATGAAGAACAACATGAAGATTCCAAGAAAGAAAGAAAAGACAGAACAACCAATTGAACCAGTTTGAACCCACTAGAAGCATTCAAGCAGAAGGAATGGAAGGACGTTGTGCTGAAGAGCAATGTATGCGAGAAATTGTGAAAAAGACTTGAGCATTGATAGATACAAAGCGACACTCAGGGATAGAGGGTTCTCCTAGTAGGAGGCAGAAGACTACGATGACAACTTGTTCTAGTAACCAGATATATCTCTACCTGAGCCATTATATCTCCTGCAGTATCCATGGGTTGGAGTTTACATTAGATGAATGTAAAGACTACTCTTCTCAACAGAATAATTGAAGAAGAAGTGTATGTAGAGCAACCTCAAGGTTTTGAGGTATACCAAAAAGAGACCCTTGTATGAAGATGGAAGAAGACCTTGTATGGATTCAAGCAAACTTGGTGCAAAGCCTCTCATGTACAACAAAAGCATGGTGAAAACTTCCTATGACAGACGAAGTATATTGAAATGGTTCTTCAGAAGTCTGGGATGATGGATTGCAAATCCATGGAAAACTCCCATGATGATAGATCTGAAGAAGTTGAGAGAGACTGATCCAATAGACCTATCTCTGTATCGACAATTGATTGGCTCGTTAATGTATTTGGAGAATACTCAGCCAGATACTTGCTTTATAGGACGTTTGAGTTATGATATACAACTACATGGATTTATCGATTCAGATTGGGCAGGGAGTGCAGATGTCATAAGAAGTGCTACTTGGATATGTTTCAATTTGAGCTTTGCCATGATTTCATGGGCTAGTAGGAAAGAGAATTATGTTGCACTCAACACTGCAGAAACATAGTATATTGCAGCTTGTGGTGCTTGTACGAAAGCAGTGTGGCTCCGTAAGCTGGTTTCTGGACTGTTTGATCATGTGCTGGATTCAACCATGATATATTGTGATAATCATAGCTTTGTGAAGCTCTCAGAGAACCCGATGTTCCATGACAGGTCAAAGCACATTGAGATCAAATAGAGTCCAAAGGGGAGAAGTGGTTCTCTAGTATACCTCCATAGATGAGCATATAGAGGATATTTTTGGTAAAGATTTTGTCCAAGGTGAAAAGTTTGCTTACTTCAGGGACAAGTTCGTACTCGTGGAGATGACTTCCTTATTGGAAAAGGAAGAGATTACTCCCAGGTTGGGAAGGAGAACTGATATGTTATTGATTTATGGGCAGTCATTTTCCAGTTCGAAAAACGGTCCAAGTTGGGCAGTCACCTTCCAGTCCGGAAAGTGGCCCAAGATTTCTGATGGACAAGCATTTTCCAGTTCGGATGGTCGAGATCGAACAATCATTTTCGTAATGAAAATGGTCTGATAGATTGTTGATGTACCTTAGACAACAATTCCCCTTGTGGCCAATGTGGTGGAATGGTCTAGGACAGTCATTCTTCTTGGCAGTCAGTCTGAGTAGTGGTCAAGTAGAATGGTCCGCCTCGCCGGGCAGTCATTCTTTCGAAGTTCACAGTTGTGAGCAGTTTCGAAGAATGGTCCGTTTTGGAGATTGGTGAAGGATAGTCCTTTCCATTAGGAAATGGTCCGGATAGTCATTCCCTAGGGCATACTCATTCTCTCCAGGTTGCATTATGATTAGTGCCGGAGGAATGGCCCAGTTAGGTGAATGGTCCAGGTTCAACAATCAAGGACAAGCATTCCCTAGGGCAGACTCATTCTCTCGAGGTTGCACTGTGATTAGTGTGGGAGGAATGGCCCAGTTAGGTGAATGGTCCAAGCTCAAAAATCGGGGACATTTATTCTTCCATGCTTGGGAAGAATAGTCTAGATAGCCCATGGCTGATGTTTTTACTTTTCGAGGGTAGATGCTCTTCCAGATCTCACAAATGTGAGTGGAAGAATGGCCCAGATGACTTAGTTTGTATCATGATATTATTTATGTAGGTTGATATCAGATGACATGATTGTTGTGGAGACCGTATATCTCTGGCCAACAGTTGTATGCTACTGTGGTGGATGTGATCCACCGATAGTGACTATGTGTCACTGGTTAGTAGCCCTGTGCTACTAGGAGTGGTTGTGTACCACTGGGTAGTAGTTGTGTACTACTATGGATAGACACAATTGTGCTCTATTGGATGACATTGTTCTAATTGCTATGGAGACTACCGCTAGTGTTGGACATGATTTCCAACTAAATGGATAGTCAGTGTGATGATGGACAAACATTCTAGAGGCGGAGAATGGTCCAGGCAGGACAAATTGCTGGTGGAGAAACATCCTTCTTGTGGAGGATGGTCCAGGTTGAAAGATTGTTGGTGGACAGACATTCTCCCTGTAAAGAATGGTCCAGGTTGACAGATTGTTGATGTACCATGGACAACTATTCTTCTAGGACATATGTTTGGATTAGAAGAATGGTCAGTCTCTCTGAATTCACAGTAGTGACTAGAGTGGAGATATTGGTACAGGACAAACATTTTCCGTGAGTTCACAATAGTGGCTAGAGGGAAAATGGTCCAAGACAGTCATTCTTCTAGGACATATGTCCAGATTAGAAGAATAGTCCTTGTAGCCCATGGCGTGGCTTTCAACATCTGTTGGAACAATTATTCTTCTAGGACAAATGCCCAGACTAGAAGAATGGTTCTTGTATCTCTCTGTGGAGTGAGTGACTTATTCAGGATCATGCCCGATTACTTTGATGGAGTATGGCTTTGAGAGATGATGTAGTTGGTGCTATTAGATGATGCTGATAGTGATGATGTTGCTCGTGAGTTGATCTACATGATCATGAGATAGCCTGTGTGGCTATGATGATGCTACCGGTTGAATGGTCTGTTTGTGCTCAAGACCATTTCCTTTAATACCTCCCTAGCTAGGAGGGAGTGTTAATATTATGGTAGCTGTGGGAGGTATTAACCTCTACATGTAACCTTTGACGAGACTAGAATATTCCAGGAAGCAAGAGAAACCCTAAACAGATGTGTAGAAACCCTAGAAGACATGTCGGCTCAATAAGAGAATTAATATTTAAGTGTTAACCTCTAAAAGAAGAAGTTGGCCTGGACATGTGACAAAAAGCACTATAAATAAGAGGGCGCTAGAGCTCATTTGTCATTTCACACTCTCACAGCTCAGACAGACTAGAGGTGCGCAAGTTTTGGAGAGGGAGTGCAGTTGCAACTACTACAACTGGGATTTTGACTTTTGGTTATGGTTTGGATGGGCTTTCTGCCTTGGTTATGGTTTGGATTCTTTGCTTGGTACACTAGCCTTAGAGAGAGATACACTATCTTGGTTGGCTATTGGTTTTAAGGTTTGCTTCCAGAATTATTCTGTCGGTCAAGGTTAAAGGTGGTCGCGGGTGGCTTCGTGCCTATGGTTGGGTGGCAATACTGCTATATTGTCTATGGAAAAACAAGCACATCTCTTTATTTCTAACACCAATAACACAACAAAAGAGTAACGTATTTTGGCATATGGTTTTAAAATCTATTTAGGCTTGCGTACTCCTAATTTGGTTTTGTTGCGTTTTACTCATGGTCTAGGATTCAACAAAGATTGTGTGCATGGGAGGTCAAATGTGAGATTAGTTATTTGTCACTAGTCAATACAAAAGACTTGATTCTATGATTGTGTCATCTGAAGACTAGTCAAATATGTTTGACTATCTTGGAGGTTTGATGTTCATTGTTGAGTTTCCCTAAAGGGGGAGGTTATTCACTAGTATAAGGAGTTGTTAACTTTTTCTTGTTGAGTGAGACGTTCATTGACTGTAGACTCTAGGTCATGTTGGAACATGTGTCTTAACCTCTAAAGGAAGAGGTCGGCCTGGAGAAGTGACAAAGAGCACTATAAATAAGAGGGCGCTAGAGCTCATTTGTCATTTCACACTCTCACAACTCACACAGACTAGTGGTGTGCAAGTTTTGGAGAGGGAGTGCAACTGCAACTCTGCAACTGGGATTTTGACTTTTGGTTATGGTTTGGAATTTCTGCCTTGGTTATGGTTTGGATTCTTTGCTTGGTACACCTTGGAGAGAGATGCGCTATCTTGGTTGGCTATTGGTTTTAAGGTTTGCTTCCAGAATTACTCTGTCTATCAAGGTTAAAGGTGCTATGGTTGGGTAACAATATTGCTATATTGTCTATGGAAAAATGAGCACATCTCTTTATTTCTAACAGCTTATGCGCCCACACCACCTTCAAGACAGTCTAACCACAGGAAGGTAGTGCGACAGTTCTTTGTTAAGCTCGTTGTGGAAACAGCTACAACTGCAACTAGGTTTTCTAATTATGTAGCTGCAACAAACCCTAACCCTTGTGTTCGGGCACTTCTGGTGAAGCATTTGACCTAATTCCTTGACATCCTAGTGCACCTCTTGGTACTCTCAGCTAGAAAAAACGTTAGGTTTGAATTTTTGGTCAAAGTCAAAGGTTGACTGGTCAAAGTCAAAGTCAAAGGTTAACTTTTGGTCAAATTGATTTTGTAGTCAAAGTTGAAATTTTAGAGTTTCTAGCTTGTTCTAATCATTGAATCTTGTGATTGAGTTTCTAATCTCTTCTTGTCAAGATGGTATCTAGCTTTAGATTGAAAGAGAAATTGGACAATGCTACAAGACTTCAAAGGTATGCACTTGTATATGCTATCCAAGTTATAGCATGTAGAAAAACGTGAGGGTGTTTGCAGGAAAATGTATTAGAGACCTTGTCCAAGCTGTAATCTTGGATTCAGTGCATTCAGAGAAACATGCGCACCCTTCATAGTAGTTGAGGCTTCAAGTTCCAAGTATGATTAAATTGTTAAACTTCAAATTTGTGTATATCAAGGGTGTTAATTGCTACATTACAAATTGTGAAAGCAGTCTTTTAAAGATTCTATTATTGCTAGGTGCAATGAATACTCGACTGCATATGAATACTATTGATATAGATGCTTATTGTACTTGTTCGCAATATGAACTAACATCTCCTCTAGATAGATATTTCTTGTTTGCTCTTGTTGTTCTTGTTCCAGGAAGGTACCCTTGTGAAATATGTTTGATGAACAATCCTTGCGAAAGCTGTCATAGAAGAAGTTTATAAAGATGTGACAATTGCTAGATGAGCAACAATCAAAACAAATAGAAACAAACTTAAAGAGACTCGGAGGAGTCAGACTCGAAGGAAGTTAGGAATCAAAAGGAAACGAGAACAGGCTTGTGACACTTTGCAGAAAGCAAAGAGAAATGCAGTAGACGAAAGCATGGACTCTCTCGGATGGAGGGAGTTGATCACAAAATTCCAAACGAAGAGCATGCATATTGCTCATTTAGGCATGAAGCTGGGATTAGGAGGGAGATAATCCCCAATGATATGATTCATCGAAGAATCCGTGAATACCATGAAATATATGTCCATGTTCTTCATTGAAAGTAGCAACCATGATAAGCAACACGTGTTCAACTTGATTCTAGAAGAAGTCTTCTTCGCAAAGAAGCCTTGAATATCCTTGGTTGTCCATCTACATTTATATTCTTATGGCAGAAGGTTGGACCCTTCAGGAAAGAAGGACATGTAATCTATAAAGTTTCCATGGGCTCCAACATTGAAGAGAAACATGAAGAAGAACATAAAGATTCCAAGAAAGAAAGAAAAGTCAGAACAACCAATTGAACCAGTTTGAATCGACTAGAAGCAGTCAAGCAGAAGGAATGGAAGGAAGTTGTGCTAAAGAACAACGTATGCGAGAAATTGTGAAAAAGACTTGAGCATTGATAGATACATGGAGAGACTCAGGGCTAGAGGTGTCTCCCAGTAGGAGGGAGAAGACTATGATGACAACTTGTTCTAGTAACCAGATATACCTCTACCTGAGCCATTATATCTCCTGCAGTATCCATGGGTTGGAGTTTACATCAGATGAATGCAAAGACTGTTCTTCTCAATAGAGTAATTGAAGAAGAAGTGTATGTAGAGAAACCTTAAGGTTTTGAGGTATACCAGAAACAGACCCTTGTATGCAGATGGAAGAAGACCTTGTATGGATTCAAGCAAATTTGGTACAAAGCCTCTCATGTAGAACAAACGCGTGGTGAAAACTTCCTATGACAAAGGAAGTGTATTGAAATGGTTCTTTACATCAGATGAATGCAAAGACTGTTCTTCTCAATAGAGTAATTGAAGAAGAAGTGTATGTAGAGAAACCTCAAGGTTTTGAGGTATACCAGAAAGAGACCCTTGTATGCAGATGGAAGAAGACCTTGTATGGATTCAAGCAAATTTGGTACAAAGCCTCTCATGTAGAACAAAAGTGTGGTGAAAACTTCCTATGACAAAGGAAGTGTATTGAAATGGTTCTTCAAAAGTCTGGGATTATGGATTGCAAATCCATGGAAAACTCCCATGATGATAGATCTGAAGAAGTTGAGAGACTCTGATCCAGTAGACCTATCTCTGTATCGACAATTGATTTGCTCGTTAATGTATTTGGAGAATACTTAGCTAGATACTTGCTTTATGGGACGCTTGAGTTATGATATACAACTACATGGATTTATCGATTCAGATTGGGAAGGGAGTGCAG
The DNA here is from genome assembly GCA_032191745.1 of Picea mariana. Classification (NCBI taxonomy): domain Eukaryota; kingdom Viridiplantae; phylum Streptophyta; class Pinopsida; order Pinales; family Pinaceae; genus Picea; species Picea mariana. The sequence continues at coordinate 20,713 of JASDQU010684014.1, read as the reverse complement.
ATGACAGAAGAAGTGCTACTTGGATATGTTTCAGTTTGAGCTTTGCCATGATTTCATGGGCTAGCACGAAACATAAGTCTATTGCACTCAGCACTGCAGAAGCATAGTATATTGCAGCTTGTGATGCTTGTACGAAAGCAGTGTGGTTCCGTAAGCTGGTTTCTGGACTGTTTGATCAAGTGTTGGATTCGACCATGATATATTATGATAATCAGAGCTTTGTGAAGCTCTCAGAGAGCTCAATGTTCCATGACAGGTCGAAGCACATTGAGATCAAATAGAGTCCATAGGGGAGAAGTGGTTCTCTAGTATATCTCCATAGATGCGCAGATAGCGGATATTTTGGTAAAGCCTCTGTCCAAGATGAAAAGTTTGCGTACTTAAGGGACAAGCTGGTACTCATGGAGATGACTTCCTTATTGGAAAAGGAAGAGATTACTCCCAGGTTGGGAGGGAGCACTGATATGTTATTGATTTATGGGCAGTGATTTTCCAGTTCGAAAAATGGTCCAGGTTGGGCAGTCACCTTCCAGTCTGGAAAGTGGCCCAAGATTTATGAAGGACAGGCATTTTCTAGTTCGAAAAATGGTCCAGATCGAACAATCATTTTCGTAATGAAAATGGTTTGATAGATTGTTGATGTACCATAGACAACAATTCCCCTTGTGACCAGTGTGGGGGAATGGTCTAGGACATTCATTCTTCTTGGCAGTCAGTCTACGTATTGGTCAAGTAGAATGGTCCGCCTTGTCGGGCAATCATTCTTTTGAAGTTCACAGTTGTGAGCAGTTTCGAAGAATGGTCCGTTTTGGAGGTTGGTGTAGGACAGTCATTCCCTAGGGTAGACTCATTCTCTCGAGGTTGCATTATGATTAGTGTCGGAGGAATGGCCCAGTTAGGTGAATGGTTCAGGTTTAGCAATTGGGGACAATAATTCCCTAGGGTAGACTCATTCTCTTCAGGTTGCACTGTGATCAGTGCAGGAGAAATGGCTCATTTAGGTGAACGGTCTAGGCTCAAAAATCAAGGACAGTTATTCTTCCATGCTTGGGAAGAATAGTCTAGATAGCCCATGGCTGATGTTTTTACTTTTTGAGGGCAGATGCTCTTCCAAATCGCACAAATGTGAGTGGAACAATGGCCCAAATGACTTATTTTGTATCATGATATTATTTATGCAGGTTGATATCAAATGACATGATTTTTTTGGAGACTGTATGTCTCTGGACAATAGTTGTATGCTACTTTGGTGGATGTGATCCACTGATAGTGACTATGTGTTACTGGTTAGTAGCCGTGTGCTACTAGGAGTGGTTGTGTACCACTAGGTAGTAGTTGTGTACTACTATGGATAGACAGAGTTGTGCTCTATTGGATGGCATTGTTCTGATTGCTATGGAGACTAGCACTAGTGTTGGAGATGATTGCCAGCTAAATGGATAGTTAGTGTGCTGATGGACAAACATTTTGTAGGCGGAGAATGGTCCAGGTAGGACAAATTGTTGGTGGACAGACATCCTTCCTGTGGAGGATGGTCTAGGTTGAAAGATTGCTGGTGGAGAGACATTCTCCCTGTAGAGAATGGTCTAGGTTGACAGATTGTTGATGTACCATGGACAACTATTCTTCTAGGACGTATGTCCGGATTAGAAGAATGGTCCGTCTCCCTGAGTTCACAGTAGTGACCAAAGTGGAGAGATTGGTACAGGACAAACATTTTCCGTGAGTTCACAGTAGTGGCCAGAGGGAAAATGGTCCAAGACAGTCATTCTTCTAGGACATATGTCTAGATTAGAAGAATAGTCCTTGTAGCCCATGGCGTGGCTTTCAACATCTGTTGGAACAATTATTCTTCTAAGACATATGCCCGGATTAGAAGAATGGTTCTTGTATCACTCTGTGGAGTCAGTGACTTATTCAACATCATGCTCGATTACTTTGATGGAGTATGGCTTCAAGAGATGATGCAATTGGTGCTATCAGATGATGCTGATATTGATGATGTTTCTCGTGAGTTGATCTACGTGATCATGAGATAGCCTGTGTGGCTATGATGATGCTACTGGTTGAATGGTCTGTTTGTGCTCAAGACCATTGCCATTAATACCTCCCTAGCTAGAAGGGAGTGTTGATATTATGGTAGTTGCGGGAGGTATTAACCTCTACGTGTAACCTTTGGCGAGACTAGAATATTCCAGGAAGCAAGAGAAACCCTAAACAAATGTGTAGAAAACCTAGAAGACATGTTCGCTCAATAAAATAATTAATATTTAAGTGTTAACCTCTAAAAGAAGAAGTCGGCCTGGACAGGTGACAAAGAGCACTATAAATAAGAGGGCACTAGAGCTCATTTTTCATTTCACACTCTCACAACTCACACAGACTAGTGGTGAGCAAGTTTTGGAGATTTTGACTTTTGGTTATGGTTTGGACTTTCTGCCTTGGTTACGGTTTGGATTCTTTGCTTGGTACACTAGCCTTGGAGAGAGATACACCATCTTGGTTGGCTATTGGTTTTATGGTTTGCTTCCGGAATTATTCTGTCTGTCAAGGTTAAAGGTGCTTGGGGGTGGCTTCGTGCCTATGGTTGGGTGACAATATTGCTATATTGTCTATGGAAAAATGAGCACATCTCTTTATTTCTAACACCAATAACACAACAAAAGAGTAACGTATTTGGGCATATGGTTTTAAGAGCTATTTAGGCTTGCGTACTCCTAATTTGGTTTTGTTGCGTTTTACTCATGGTCCAAGATTCAACAAAGAGTGTGCATGGGAGGTCAAATGTGAGATTAATTATTTGTCACTAGTCAATACAAAAGACTTGATTCTATGATTGTGTCATTTGAAGACTAGTCAAATATGTTTGACTATCTTGGAGGTTTGATGTTCATTGTTGAGTTTCCCTAAAGGGGGAGGTTATTTACTAGTATAAGGAGTTGTTAAATGTTGCTTGTTGAGTGAGACATCCATTGGATGTAGACTCTAGGTGATGTTGGAACATTTGTGTTAGAATCATGTAAGACTCAAGGAGTCGGGGTCAACAAAGAGTAAGGTGTCTTGCACTGGTTAGCTCTTGGAAATTGTTGATGGAGTTGTTTGCAACATTTGGGGGGAGTTCATCAAGGAGTTGAATGAACCATGTATGTGAAGGAATTCCTACTAGACTAGTGGTTGGATACCCATGTATTATGGTGGATTGTTGCTCCTTTATATGGTTCTCAGTTTGGTAGTAACTCTAAGGTCGAGGTACAAGATACAAATATCACGTTAGACAAAATGAAGACTCTTGATTGTGGGAGTGTCTTTAGCATTTGAATAAGCATTTGTTGTAGTAGACCAGATAATGATGAAGACCTCGTTGGACAAGATAAATACATGTACTCTTTAAGGGGGAGTATTAGAACAAATAACATCTATTTGTCTTGTGTGCTAGTGGTTTTTTAGTCACATGGTTTGTTATCGTACTTTTTGTTGTCAAGTAGAGAGTCTTTGTGTGAGTAGCCTTATTAAGTGATTTTAGGAGGTTGTTGGATGAGAGCTAGATTAGCTCCTAGTTTAGTGTGTGGTTGAGATATTCTCTCAACTAGTTATGATTGTGATAAGATAGGGTGTCTATCTTAAGACAAATCTTAGACTTGTATAAATATGTAACAATATATTGTTGTATTACAATCAATCATAGTTTTGTTATGAGGAATAATAGACTTCATTTCTAATACAAGGTGAGTGGATTTCTAGGTAACAAACCTAGGGAGATGTTGACTGCATAGGATTAAGATCCAATCCCACACTGACTTGGAAAAAGGATAGAACCAAAACAAGTGCTTAACGATTTCATTTTTGTGGAAAAAAGGGCATTTGGGATGTGAGACTCCTAAGTATTTTAGGTGTTGGCCAAGAGGAGAGTTGCCCAGAAACAAGGACTAGACAAAGAAACCTTAAAGGATCAATAAAAGATTGCCAGATTGAGTGAATCTAATACAACCATGTAGACTGCTTAGAAGTGAGTCTCTAAAGCTTGTTCAACTTGACAGCAATAACGGGCCTAGAGCTAAGCCACTGATACCCAACAATGGGTTTATACTTCATAAATTCTTTAGAGTAATTTCATTTCTAGTCTTTCCATCATGGCCCAAGCTTGGCACCACTGATTTAAGGAAAAGGCCATTAATGATTAGATCTTGAACCCGTTCAATTATGGACTTTTTGGCTCTAGATAGCAAGAATTTTGCTTTTATCTCCACCCATATCTTCCACCTCTGGATGTTGCCATCAAATAGGTCCACTACTTTGATGATATCCTTCTTGAATAGCCTCTTGGATGATAACCAAGCATACTCTACCAAAGGCGTGCCTTCATACAATACCAAGGGGGTCCACCAAATGTAATACTCATTGCATGCGATGCTTGTATGAAGAGAGTCTCCTTTCCAAAATAGGTTGTGCTTGACAACTTCGTAGGCCTTCCAAATACTTTCAGGCAATTTAATTGCTTAAATTGTTGATCATTAAATTGTCAACCGGGATGTTCATAAACTTGTGAGATGTCGACAAAATATATGCAAGACCAAACAACTAACTAATTCTACTAAATTCAAAAGGGAAATCAACTTAGTGGATCATTTTCAGGAGTCAATATTGAGGCTATGTTCATTACAGTCTTTTATCCTTTTGCAGGGATATTCTTGTAGCAGTCTATAGTTAACTCAATAATTTAAACGATTCCCATAGCTCCACCTGTTGATAGTATGGTAGCTGCGGGAGGTATTTACCTCCACGTGTAAACCTGAAGAGAATAGAATATTCCGGGAAGTAAGAAGAAACCCTAATGAGTTTGCTAATAACCCTAGAAGACAAGTCGGCTCAAGAGGATAATTGGTATTAGGTTATTATCCTACAAGAGAAGAAGTCGTCCAGAAGAAATATTATATACTAAGTAAATAGACACCCATAATGAGAAGTCGGCCCAGGCAGTTAGCCAGAATCAGTATAAATACAGGAGGCCAGTCTTCTTTTTGGCAGGGCATTCTCAGAATTGCAAAGCAGCACTTGTGCGCACTGCAGTTGCCCAGTTTGTGCGCAAGTTTGGAGGAGAGCTGTCATTGCAGCTGTTGCAGCTAGCAGATTGCATTTTGGCTTGGACTATCTCTTGGTTATGGTTTGGACTATCTAATCAGCTCTTGTTTGGTGCGCTATCCTTGGGGAAAGGTGCGCTACCATTTGTTTGGCTATCTAGCCTAGGGTTTGCTTTCGGAGTGATTCTCTGTCAAGGTTAAGATGCTCGGAGGGTGGCTTCGGCCTATGGTTGGGTGACAATAGTGATATTGTCGATGGTAAAACGATCACATCCGTTATATTCTAACACCACCAAGCATCAAACTAAAGAAATCTGCAGTCATAAATCAAATCTAGAGGTCTCAAGGTTGTAAGTCCAAGTCCTGTAGCTTCTGCTTTATCAGAATTCCTGAGTCAACAATGTTGAAGATCTCTAGCAGCACACCACACTCACACACAGCTGTTAACACACATGAACATAATTTAAAGAGAAGAAATAAATGACATAAATGAGATCAAAAGAAAGCAATCAAAATGCAGTTTAGCAAGAATAATAAAACAATAGATAAAATAACCTATGAATTAGATCAAAAATGCACAAATTAGACAAAACGAAACAAGCTAATTAATGTGTAACACATACTCAGGTCAGGGGGTCCTCTTGACTGAGCATGTGCTACAATAAAGCCACAACGACTAACTCACAAGGTGCAGCAACAAAGTCTTTTTATTATCAACAAGTAAGTATAGGGACATTCTTTCCCAATGTGTTACACAAAATGAACTTCCCGTAAGACTGATATCCCCCCCTCATTTATACATACAACTTATATTTCATAAGAGGAAAGAGGTTACAACAAGTTGAAACCAATCCCTTGATATGTGGATCTCACAACCATCATATCTTGGATTTAGTTTAATTGAGACAATGGAGGTTGGTGCTGTATTCCATGAGTTTGGAATCAATCTAAACAACATAAAACCAGATTGATGCCCATATGGACAAAACTCATGTGCCCGAATTCGTCCACAAGAGGTGTAACCATTCAAATTATCAAGGCGCTACTGGATTTCTAAAGATGACAGTCTGCTACAGGAATTCTGGAAATTATCATAAAAATCTGTTTGAAGATATGCCCATACATTACTTGTGCACTTTTCGAGCAATCGTTCCACGCATCGCCTAAATGGCTATATTCTGCACAAAACCCATGTTGCGAAATTTTCGAATTTGTCCTTACCTGCTTGTAAATGACGTGGAAAAATTGCCCCTGGAAACTCTCCGCTACAGCAAATCCAGTAGCAAGGGTGCTGCCGGATTTCTAAAGATGACAGTCTGCTGTCGGATTTCTGTACCTGTCATGAAAAGTCTCCCACAAAGTATAATAATGAGACAAAGTAAACTCCTTATCCAAGCAACTACTAAAAGCATTGGGAATTCATCTTAAAATGAAGATTTAGTTACCTTACAAGACTTCATAGGATATAATCCCTAAAAGGAGAGAAATATTCTAATAAAGCCTGCAAAAGATGAAAACGAAGTGGTGCAGTAAAGGAAAGGAAGAAGCTAGGCATTGCAAAAAACGGGTCAAAGCCTGGGCTCGACATCTCCCCCATGCTTAATTATTTGCATGTCCTCATGCAAACAAGCCTTTGCCAAAAAGATCTATTCTCAAAATTGCAAAAAAATATTACTTCTGCCACCACCTCATACATGTTTTGCTGCTTGGATAAGAATATTGATATTGGAAGTAGACACCGCACAAGCCTGCTAATCCTGATGTTGTTGGTGCTGAACAAGTCTATGCTTCAACTTCCTAATGCACTTTTTGAACAAGACCACCTACTTGTACCACCTTCTGGCATTTCTAAACAAGGTTTTATATTTATCCTGTCTCTCCACCCCTAAGGACTCTGATTTCTCAGTTGGAGTAGAGCTCTCCTGGAAGCCATTCCAAAAGAGAAAATGGTTTCAGGTTCTGTCCTGATCACAATACCACCTATCATTGTATTCCACTCCCGCTCTGAAGGTTCGTCTCGTCGTAGCTTAGACACATTTCCGCAATGCCCAAGAACAGAGTGAAGGCCGAGGGTTTGTAGGGTGTTTGTAGAGAGGTAAAAACAATGAATCATAGGAGTTATTGATTTAGAGGTTCGAGGGGTAAATTGTGGTAATCATAAATAGAGACAGCAGATAGATTGTGTAAGGGTTTCGCTACCGGATTTAAAATTACGATAAGGGATGAGTTTTTTTCTTTTCGATTTGAATCCTTATGTAATTCAAATCGAAAACTCATGCACAGGTCTAATTATATCACATCAGGAGATTAAGATATCAAAAGGTAAGTTTAAAATCATGATAAATGACAACAACATATGGAAATATGATTCGAAAAGGCATATAGAAGAGCTATGTAAGGTTTATGCTTGATTCCCAATGTTTTAGTAATTAACTTAGACATAGAAGCATACCTTGTCCACATTACCTTTTTGGAAGCTTTTGGATATTGTTTTAGAAGCCACTAACTTGTTTGAAGCGCAGGAAAAATACGGTAGCAATTTCAGATTTTGTCAACATTAGTCTTCTACTTGAATTTGTAAACTTGCTGATTGCTCACGAAAATCCAGGAACCACCAGTGATCTTGATTCCATACTTCTCAAGGAGATGTGCCATACCTATTTTGTTGCATTCCTATTAAAGGAAACCGAGAATGTGCCTTGAAAGTGAACCTTTTACCTCTTTTCTCTGTAATGGAACTGCTTGCTGAGAGGCAAGAGGACAGAAGATCTGCAATGCTTTGTCCATATGCACTCTATCTTTATTGGGAAAATAGCTGAAATAAGGCTGCCAATACTGATTGCTTGGAAATACTGATACTAACTGTTTGAAATTAAATCAAGAAACTTTAAACAGTCTGATGCAGAACTTCCTGTCACTGCCAAAGGAAGTGATCACAACAATGCTCATAATTACTTGAATGCTGGCAGTTTTATACTGGTATTGTTGCTAAGTCAAATTCCATGGATTCTGAGCATACTGCTAGTATTTTGCAGGAACAGAGGTGTCCTACTGACAATCTAGATTTGAATGCCTCTGCTTTCTTTATTACTATAAGGACTGTACTTTTGAAAACTTCAAAATCTGAACTAAAAATGAAACCGAATATTGATGCTGGATTCTGGAATAAAAATAAATATAAGGGAGTTTGTTACCAGAACAGGGTCTGCTACAAGAACAGGGAAACCTGTTACAAGAACATAGAGCTTTTTTTTTTCTTAAATAAGGAATTCCTGCAGTTCCAAGAAGAGTTTCTTTCTGCTTGGCTATCACCTTCCCCCAACTTATTCTTTTGCATGTTGTAAGCTGTCAGGAAATCATATAGTTTTCAATCGTATCCAAACTTTGGTACTATTGCTGTCCTTATACACACTTGCAAACGTGAGCTAAGTCCAACTCACTTAGTGTGTCCTTGGAGGCACAATGCCTAGGTTCACAGCCCACGCTATCACTTTCACTGGAACCTCTTCCGTCTAGGCTCACTCCTAGGGAAGCCAAGGGGGGTAGTCCCTAGTTTCTAGATTAGTTTTAGAGTTAAGCTCTAGGAGTTAGTTTTAATTATTTACAAGGTTTGGGGGATTCTAATCCTAATATGCACAAGCAGCAATGCAAGATGCAAAGGGTTAGAATGTAAAGCAAAACCTTTCCCTAGGTCAACTAAGACTAGTGCCTAAGGTTGGGCAATGGGGTCAACTAGATGTTAGGGTTGTTCTTTACAAATAAATTACAAGTTGTTTACAAGATTACAAAAGAATAAGTTGAACCAATAAATATTAGATACAGTTACTTACAAGTAAAAATGCTAAGATACAAATGATACAAAGAGCAAGCTAACCACGTTTTATCTTTACGTGTGCAGGATATCAAAGGATTAAAGCATCAACATTTACACATCATCACATTTATGAGATCACCATCAACATATTCAAAGAAGATTTAGATATTTTAAGCACAAGTGTTACTAAGATTGATGAAGATTATCCACACACCTAATTATTCAACCCACAAAGTATTTATTAGAGACTTAAGCCCAAGGTTGAGTTATTTAGCTTTCTTCAGATTATCAAATTTTATTAAGCTTTCACCAAAGCCTCCTCCTCCTATTGCCAAATAACTGCTGGATGCTCAAGATAGTGTGGCAATGAGGCCAACCCTAGCAGAACCAGTCAGCCCTAAAGAATGAGTACTTCCCGGAAAGGACACATCCTATGTGCCGTGAGACAGTCCCCTGCCTACACCCTCCGTTGTTTTCCTCAAACCCGTTCTAGATGGTGAAGATGGTGGTCTAAGGTACCCTAAAGAGTCTATTAAGTTTATATATTAGTTAGGTAGACTTTTAGGAGTGTTTTAAAGATTTTATGACACTTGTCAATGGTGATTTAGTGACTTGGCCGAAACTCACTTTGGCCTTAAAAATGTGTTGTTTAAGTTACAAGATCAAGAGCATTAACACATGTTTATGTCACTAAAATGCACAATATAGATAGCTTGAAAATAAATAACAAAAGGCAAGAACAACTTGCCAACCAATAGAAGATATATAATCACACTTATACCATGTTCAATAGCATTTAAATAAGAGCATCAAGTGTGAAAGAGAAGAAGATTTATGTGTGCCTACTTATCAACTTAAAAGAAAGAAGTTACTCTAAGCATATGGCATCAAAAAATCTATGCAATAAACAAAACACCATTCACTTAGTTAAGCATTTAGTTCATAGATCTAAGCATGAGACATAAAAATAAGCATTTGAAGTGGACTAAGCATGCATGAGATCTAGTTAAGTTGATTTAGGTGCCCAATAGGCTTAAGCTAGAGTGTTATCAAGTGTATTAGATCTAGATCTAGGATATTAGAACATTATAGCATTTAGATCATTAACCACATGCTAAAAACCCTAACCTAACCTTTTGGGGTATTCCTCTCCCAACAAGGTAGGCAATTAATTATCTTGCTTATTAAGAAATTATTGATGAAAGAAACAAGCAAGCAAACAAGGGAAGCAAAGAAGCAAGCCAAGAAGCAAACCAACAAGCAAGCAAGAAACAAGCAAAGGGAGAAAGAGAAACAAGCAAACCAAAAGACAAGCAAGCAAGCACTACCCCACGTCCTAGGGTTTGGGAGATACCCTTTATCTCACAAACCCTCACGTCCTAGCAAGAGAAAGGCAAAAAGAAAAATTAAAATTAAGATCTAGACTAAAACCCTAACTACCCAAGGTTCACACGTGGGAGGGGGCCGTACCCTTTTCCTCCCACAAATGTGAGCCACTACAAGCAAGCAAAAGAAGGAAAAAAATGGTTGAAAACACTAGGAAATTGAAGGAGCAAGGTTGAGAAATAGCTACCAATCCCTTGGGGGGTCTTTGAGTGTTGTGTGGATGCCTTTGGGTAGCCAAAACCCTTCTCAACTAGATCTGAACTTGCAAAAACCAACAAGGTATCCTTGCTGGAAATGACACACACAACCAATATATGGAAGAAAAACTTTTGCCTTTTTAGGGCAAAAATTTTTCTTAAGAAAAATTTATAAATTTTGATTGAAATGACCTATCTTACTAATTTATGCTAGCTGAAATATTGATGGAATGAACAACAATATAGAAGAAGAGTAATGGTGAGAAAGGAATGGAGTTTGAGTGTGTCTCAAGGGAGCCTTCTTGCTTAAGGTTGTCTCAATGAAACCCTTGAAGTTAAACCTGCAAAAACCTTGAACAATGATGGCATACAATAGACAATATGTTGCATATACTAATAAGATGACATTTCAATCCTATCTAACATATCAAGATACATAGATCTACAAGCATGTGCATTACTAGATCTACCCAAATAACATTTTACCTTAGGATCCAAAGATGCAATCACCAAACAAAATCTTAGAACAAGTTTACCTCATGTGTATGGCAAGAAGAAGCATGCGCATAGCTTTTCCAATAAGCCTCCAAAGTTTTCTCTTTATTACTCAAGAAGAGGAATCTTGGAGAAAACTATCTCCAAAACCCTAAAGAGCAAGAGAATGAAAATGATGAATGAAAGAGAGAGAGAGAATGAAAAATCAAGTGGCATAACCTTAGCTCAAGATATGGTGAGTTGGGAGTGAGGAGAGGGATCTATTTATACTTGGAGAGGCAAACCTACCTCTCTTGGATCAATGCCAAGTGTCCACCACCAAGCAATAGAGTAGATCTCTAGGCTAGGGTGCACCATCTAGGGTTAGATCAATAGATCTAAGGTGTAGAAAAATTGTGGGAGATGTTGGGATCAAGCAAAGAGGTGTGGGAGGCCTTGGGATTGATGCTAATGAAGGTGAACCGTGAGAGGTTCCAAATAATTTTTAAAAATTATTATGGATTTTTTCTAGATGGAGGGGGGCACACTTCTCCTAGGAGGGCGCAACTTTTGGGGATGAGGAGAGGATGGGAGGTGTTGGGATGAGGGAAAAGGAATTGGGATGAGGGAAGGAGAGACGTGGGGAGTGAGAAAAAGCACATCCATCAATGGGAGGAGCCCCTCCACCAATTAAAAACAAGATGCCACGTTTTTCTCCTAGAGGAGGGCGTAACTTCCCCCTAGGGCGTCACTTTTTGAGGGTGAGAGTGTGGAATGGGTAGGAAAAGGGGGTAGGAAGAAGTTGGGTGGTTAGGTTAGGCTTAGGGATTCTCTCTCTAACTTAAATCCACCATTTAACATCCTTTTAACTCATTATTACAATTTTACAATTTTGCCATGTTTGGACTTTAGCAATTAAAATTGTTGTTTTAGACTGACTGACACTCCAGGTGGACAAACCCATGGCTAAAGTTGTCCGACTGAGCTAAAACTTGGTCCCATGGATGTGGGGGGTGCTATTCCATTTCTTTTGAGCACAAATACCCCTATCAAAAGTCCAAGGACTTAATTTTTTACAATTATTGCTCAAAAATAATTAATTAATTAAATAATTAAACCTCCAAACTTAGGGAAATTTAATTAAAAATTAATTAAATAAAAAAAACTATACTAGACTCGACGGAATTCCGCGAAACTTTCTAAGATGTCTTGCATGGTCATTTACAATGATTCCCTATAATAGTTACCAAAAGATAAACCCATTAGAACACCGTTCACCACTTTGGAGGAATTATTGTAAGTGTGAGGGAAAAACTCAAGGGAAATCAAGAGGGCTGAAAAGCCCAATTGATAACCCGAGGATAAAAAACCCTCGGTGAAAGGAACTCTCCCAGTGAACTGATCCCAAGGTAACTCACCTAGACATGACTCATGCAGAGCTATTACATTATTAACCCACGCAGGGGTGCGGAAATTCCAATTACAAAAACAAGTGCTGGGGCCAAACATGCCCTGTAGAACCAAAGTCTTTGACAAATTTGCATCTAATAATGCATCTCTTCATGGCACATGGAGTTGACCACCTGTGTTGGAGAGGCGGTCAACAGGTACAATTCTATCCATGTGAATAAATTTGCTTGGAATCGAACATGGAGAGAATTCATTGAATTACTGACCATTGATGAATGTCGTTAACCAACGCGAGACAACTCACCAATCGTGAAAATGAGTGTCAAGGTACCATAGTGCATTCCAACAGGTACAAATAGAGGGGTTGAAGTCAAGTCACTTGCAAAATCTGACAATCAAGAGACATTAATGCATTTCCACTGTTGTTAGCGAGGAGACCTACCATTTATGTATGCAAGCTCCAAGGCACTATAAAACATCTCTAATCTTGACCCCATATAAGGTGTTGAAGTCGATGGGACAAGATTTGTTGGAAGGAGGGCCTTAGGGCATCCCACATCATCCACTGTGAACATAAAACAAAATGATTTGAAGAACCATAATTGAACCAACAACATGATGCAAAACTTTATTTGTGAATTTTTCCCGCCAATAATTTGGTTTTCAAGAAAAACTCTTTTCCAGTTGCGTCGGTATCTTGGTTTTCACAACTGGACTTATTTTTATCTTTACTATTTTATTTATTCATTTATTTCTCTAAACTACCCTACCTTACTTGGAAAAGGGAACATTTTCTCAAGTGTAGGAGTATTTCCAATGGAGCCATGTGCATAGCAGGATTGCAAATATACTCATATTCAAGTTTGAAAAATATACTTTGGTAGATACCAGAATATGAGGAACCAACTGCTCTGATAGATATGGTGCCAAGAGATGTTGAAGAATGAAGGAATACTACGGATTGATAATTGTCTAGAACCATACTTCAATGTAGTCACTACTCCCTTGGTTGTCTTGTTTATCAGTGCTGGTTTGCATGTCCTCTTTTTTCATACCCTGTAGATGTTCAAATATTTGGCTTTTGCACACAGGATCCGGACACAAACTTGCAAGAAACTCTTCAATCTCTGGTTCCAATGCCTGGTCTCTATTGAATGTTTCCCATGGTTCTTTAGTCTCCTTTGCATATTGGCAAGGATGATCGAATGCAAGAATTTGTTGTAGATGTTGCTCATGGGACCTTTATTCTTCTATGACTTCCTAAGATGCAAATCTATCTTCAATTGCTACTAAAATTTGAGAAAGTTCTTGAAGTACCATCCTCCTTTACTCAACAACTCTTGAGCAATTTTAAATACTTCTTGTTGGTTGATAACCCTTGTCTTGCACATGGATTAGTGTATGGGGGTTCTTATGGAAAGAAAAACTTCTTAGAGAAATAAATGAAATTTCGCAAAAACAAACACACCACACAAAGCAAACTTCAAAGAAAAACTCATAAATCTCAAGAACAATCATGTACTCAAACTTCCTCATGCTACTAAGACCCTGTTGTCACCAAGTTGTCTTTTGACATGAGTTAGGCTTTTTTCTTTCCATGAATGAAACCAAAAAAAAAAACACTATACCAACATTCCTTAGATTTAGTGAGATAGCGTACTCACTATAGTGAATGCGCAGGTTCTTACCTCTGTCTTATCATCATTATCTCACTATATCTAAAATGTTAGCACAACCAAAAATCATTTGCAGAAACAGAAAGGGAAAAAATGAAAGACTGAAAACCAAATTACCAATGCCTAATCCCTTAGCATCTCCCTGGCAACAACGACAAAAATGTCGGTCAATTTAATTGCTTAAATTTATGAACATTAAATTATCAATCTGGGAGCTTGTAAACTTGTGAAATGCTGATAAAATGTATGCAAGATTAGGCAACTAACTAATTCTACTAAATTCAAAAGGGAAATCACTTAGTGGATCATTTCAAGGAGTCAATATTGAGGCTATGTTCATTATAGTCTTTTATCCTTATGCAGAGATATTCTTGTAGCAATCTATAGTTCACTCAATAGTTTAAACAATTCTCGTAGCTCCACCAAGCATCAAACTAAATCAAATAAATCTTGCGTTATAAAATCAAATCCAAAGATCTCAGAGTTGCAGGTTCAAGTCCTATAGCTTTCGCTTTATCAGGATTCCCGTGTCAACAACTTGTTAAGATCTCTGAAAACAAACCACTTGGTCGATCACACTTATTCATAAATTAAAGAGCAAAAATAAATGAGCAGGAAATGAATTAACGTAAAGCAATTGGAAAGCAAAGCATAATGAATCAATAAATAGACTATCCTATGAAAATATCAATGCATAAATTAAACATAGAAAAATAAACTAACTAATGCGCAGCGCATACTCATGTCAAGAGGCCCTCTTGGCTGAGCGTGAAATATCCCAAATCCCTCAGATCTGGATATTTACTGCTGATACTGGTGATCTAACTGCAGATCTGTTGCATTGGGGTTTCTGACTGAGTTTTGGAAAGGTTTCTGGCTCCGTTGTTGTTGTGTTCATATGTTTTATACCATGCATGCGATTGTCTTGGAACCAGGAACAACTCAATGGCTTTATTAAATAAAATAACAGGAATTACAATATAGCATGCGGAAAATAATGAAATAACCTTAGCTAGAGCTCATAGAGAATGACCTTAGCTGGAATACGATGCAAAACACTAAAGAAAATACCTGGAACAATAGACATAGGCAGATCTATGGTTGGCACTGAAGATCCATTGCATGCATGGCCAGATTTGCTGCATGCAATCAAAAATACCCCCGACAACTGCCCCTGAAGACTAGAAATATTGCTCGGTGGATAGACTCGTCGGATCGGCTTGAAAATTGTCTCAGAATGGTCGCCCTGCTACCTAGTACACTTCCCCTATCCGTTGGTTGTAGATTTTGTTGAGATTTGGGTACCTTGGAAACTGGTCTCCTTGTGTTTGTGAGTCTCTAAACACAAAGGGGGAGACTATTATCCTCATTACTTTACTTTATGTTCTAATTTCACTTTGACTTAGGAGTTTAAGCCAAAAGTGAAATATGTCACTTAAGTCATTAAAGTGAC
>JASDQU010684012.1:45387-56355 GCA_032191745.1 Picea mariana | reverse complement strand
AAGGTTAAACAAAATTTTACCCTAGAGAAGTTTTAGACTTAGATTTAGATTCTGAACGGGGCGACAATTATTTAGGGAAGTTGTTTAAGAATTTCTTAATGTGTTAAAAGTCTTAGGGCCATCTAGGTTTGTTCCTTCATCAACATCAATGCGACGTGCCCTTCAGGACGCACCATGTGTTCCAAGGGTGCCACTTGCCTCGTTCGTTTCTTTTGCGCGACGTGCCCTTTAGGATGCACCACATGCTCCAAGGGTGCCACTCGCTTCTTGTGTTTCTTTTGCATGACGTGCCCTTCAGGATGCACCACGTGATCCAAGGGTGCCACTCGCCAACTTGATTGATTGGTAGACATCAATAACCACTGGAGTCAACACTCCGCCAGGTGAACTTGTGGGAGACTAAGGGCTTCTAAGGAATAAGGCCCCCGCCTTATTGTGTGCCCCTTAGAGTCATCGTGAGAGACTGTCGCAGTCTTCCCTCATGGCATTGTGGATCCTCTCAAACTAGGTAATCGTTAACCTACATTTCAAGCCATGAAGGGAGTGCTAGTAGCCTGTGGTAGGGCCATTGTCCACGCCTCTCCCTCAACCCCTCTATAAATCGTGTGTGGTGATGCAGGAGCATCCACACCTCATCAAGCGAGCCAGCACATGGAGAAAGAACATACAGCTGGACAGCGCCAGCAGATACATTTTTTGAAATGCTTTGGAAAGTTGTTGCACCGCCATTTGAATGAAAGCATTCATAAGAAGCGCAATTGTATTGTATTATAGATAAGAAGGCATTTATTAGAATTAATGTTGTTAGATAGGAATTTAATTGTAGAATTGATAGCTTTAGATTTCGAGGGAAAATGGAATATAGGCACCCTCCTTTGTACATTGTAATTCATTCAGAGCCTTCAACATTGAGAGCAAGAAGAGCAGAGAACCTGTGAAGAATTTCCCATGTACAGAAATTGAATTAATAGGAAAGCTTTTATTCAATTGCATGGATGTGATTATTCTCTGTGTGTTGTTGATATTATGCTGTTGCATATTTGCTTCTTGTTATGCTTTTGCTTTATATGCTGTGTATATGATTTCATGGTAGATTTGAAATCTGTGAGAGTGAAACAATTAGTTTCAATTTTTTCTCTGTCTGAGCCAGGAGATTCCTGCATAGAGTGCAGTTGAATTCCTCTGCATAGAGTGCGTTGAGGAGGCCAGACAGTTGAACGCTAAATTCTTCTCTACCCAAAATTGTGTTGGGTTACTCGAGCCATGCAGGAGAAGTGCAGGTCGAGATTGGAATATCAGCAGTTAGTCTGAGTACAGGGAGGCAGGGGTTACTGTTGCTGCAATTGCACAGAACCTGAAAGATCCAACACTTTGAGAGCCGTTGGAGGTCCATTGAGAAAATCGAGGGTGAAATCTCTGAAGGAGTGGGAGGACTCAAGCTCAGGAGGGATAGTTTCATGGTGAAGACTTTGGGAACAAACCTGGGTGAAGAATCAAACAGTAACGGTGCTTTGGAGTAGGAGGAATCTCCAAGGTTAAGAATTGATGGCCAGGGATTACAGCAGGAGAATCGTGAAATCCCGCTGATCGTAGGATCGTGGGGAAGCTACGGAAAAGTTAATCCAGTGGGTGCAGGAAGGATTGAAACCCATCGGGGTTCAGCATTCAGCATTTGGCGAGGTAAGTGTTTTATACTCGTCGAAATCGTGAGTAGCGATTTCCCAATTCTGTGGGAACCGTCGATTTTCGGAGGGACAGGTGGCACGAATCCGGAAAATTGGGGTTTCGGCATTCGGGGTTTCCAGCCACAAAGAAAACTTGTATTGTGGATTCGCGATCCGTGAAATCTCGAAGAGGACGTGGCAGAGTGGGACCTGAAGACTCTAGTGGAGTAAAGGTGGTGATATACTGAAGTTCGAAGGCGAAAGGTCCAAGTCTGCACGTGCTATCGGAGTTCGAGGTTCGGGACTTTGTGGTGTCAAGGATTCGTGACCTTGCATACTCTGATTTCTTGATAGGGAAATCCCTGATAGAGTGGGAGCGTTGATCGTTGACCATCAAAGATCGGGATTCAGAGTTTTGAAGTGCACTAGTAGTGCACACAGGGTTTGTGATAGCGCGAACGCTGATTTCCCGATTTGCGAAGGGGAGATCGTCGAGGAGATAGTTGTGGGTATAGAACTTCTGAGGGAGTTGGAAGAGCTTTGACTCTTCAGGCCGTGGTTGAAGAAGGTCATGGTGGTAGCGACTTGCTGCCGAGGGTAGGTTGCGTTAGAGTGGTATCAGAGCAGATTAGAAAGTTCTCTTTGTTCAGGTAGAAAAGAGAAGAGGATTCCGCCATGCCGCCCAGAAGAGAAAGGCAGTCACCTGATCATGAGGACAGAGATGCCCGAAGAAGGGGTAGGCCAGCAGGTAATGTTGAGATGGAATGAGAGATGAGAGATCTCTGAGCACGGATGGAGGATATGGATACTGCGCAGAGACGTGGAGCTGGTACAGCAGAGTTCAGCGATTCTGAAGTGGAAGAGGAAGCTGGACGCGATGCTGAAGAGGTCTCAGCAGAAGATGCCTCAATGGAGAGGTTGATCAGAGCCATTTCGAGAATGAGCTCGAAGATGAAAATGGACATTCCCGTGTATGAGGGAAGTCTAAATGCAGAGGAGTTTCTGGATTGGATCCGATCACTCGATACCTACTTCGATTATGAGGATATCGAAGAGGACAAGAAGGTAAGACATGCGGTCGCCAAGCTGAAGGGACATGCAGCCTTATGGTCGGATGAGTTGAAGGCAGATAGGCGCTACAAAGGAAAATCAAAGATCAAGAACTGGGATCGGATGATCGCCAAGATGAAGGCGAAGTTCATCCCGAGGGATTACCAGATCACTCTGTTCAGGTGTATGCAGAACCTGAGACAGAAGTTGATGACGGTGAAGGAGTACACCGAGGAATTCTACAGGCTCAACATCAGAGCTAGTCATCGGGAGAGTGATGATGAGAAGGTGGCAAGGAATCTGAATGGGTTGAGGTATGACATTCAGGATGAACTAAGCATGCTGACCATCAGGACGGTGGAATATGCTTACCATATGGCTCTAAAAGCCGAGGAGAAGCTGAGCCGCAAGCAGGGACAGCGAGGGCGAGCCAGGAGCCAGCCCAGAGGCAAGGTGATTGCCTAAGAGAGAATTTAGAAGCCCAAGGAGGATTGGAAGAAGCCTCAGGGAAAAGCTGAAAGAGGTGGAACCTCATAGCAGAGGCAGCAATATGCTGAGCCGAGGAGGCAGCAAACTGATCAACAAGGAGATTATGATGACGCCAACGTAATTCCTCGTACTCGAGGTAGAGGAAGAGGCCGTGGAGGAGTTATCACATGTTTTACGTGTGGTAAGAATGGACACAAAGCCATGGATTGTCCAAATAGGAAGATGGACAGAGGAAAAGCTCACATTACTGAGGCACAGAGGCGTGATGATGAGGATGAAGACACTGGAAGTGGGAAGTCACTGACAGTGCACAAAGTTCTCTTGAAACCCGAGAAAGAGGTAGAGAACACAGCGCAAAGATGCAGACTATTCAAGACCACGTGCAAGACCAAGGGCTGGAAGTGCAAGGTCATAGTGGACAACGAAATCACCGATAATCTCGTTTCGAACGAGATGGTGGAGAAACTAGAGCTGGAGACGACAGATCACCCAAGTCCATACAAAGTGTCATGGCTGCAGAAAGGACACCAGGTACGTGTTACAAAACAGTGCTTGGTTAAATTTAAAATGGGTGAATATAAAGATAAAATTCTATGTGATGTCATTCCCATGGATGTCTGTCATGTATTATTGGTTAGACCATGGCAGTATGATAGGAATGTTGTTTATGACGGGAGGATGAACACATACACCTTGGAGAAGGATGGGAGGTCACATACATTGCTTCCAATCAAAGACAAAGAAGTGAAGCCAGAAGTGAGCAGCACAATACTTCTCATGAGTGGGAAAGAGCTTCTCACAGAGATGGAGAAAAATGAAGATCCACAGTTCTTTGTTGTCAGGAAGCCGAGAATTGTCCTAACAAGCACAAGAGTGGACGATTTGCCAGATTAGATTTAGGAGCTGTTGGGAGAGTTCGCTGATATCATCATGGACAAACTACCTCATTCATTGCCACCGATGAGGAGTGTGAGTCACCACATTGAACTCATACCCAGAGAAAGCTTGCCGAACAAGGCAGCATACAGGTTGATGCCTCAGGAGAATGAGGAATTCAAAAGGCAGGTACAGGATCTGCAGGACAAAGGACTAGTGAGGGAGAGCCTTAGTCCGTGTGCTGTTTCGACAGTACTAAGTCTGAAGAAGGATGGAGGCTGGAGGATGTGTACAGACTCCAGGGAGATAAATAAAATCACCATTAGGTACAAATTTTCACTGCCGAGGATGGACGACTTGATGGATTACCTAAGCGGGGCAANATGACGGGAGGATGAACACATACACCTTGGAGAAGGATGGGAGGTCACATACATTGCTTCCAATCAAAGACAAAGAAGTGAAGCCAGAAGTGAGCAGCACAATACTTCTCATGAGTGGGAAAGAGCTTCTCACAGAGATGGAGAAGAATGAAGATCCACAGTTCTTTGTTGTCAGGAAGCCGAGAATTGTCCTAACAAGCACAAGAGTGGACGATTTGCCAGATTAGATTCAGGAGCTGTTGGGAGAGTTCGCTGATATCATCATGGACAAACTACCTCGTTCATTGCCACCGATGAGGAGTGTGAGTCACCACATTGAACTCATACCCAGAGAAAGCTTGCCGAACAAGGCAGCATACAGGTTGATGCCTCAGGAGAATGAGGAATTCAAAAGGCAGGTACAGGATCTGCAGGACAAAGGACTAGTGAGGGAGAGCCTTAGTCCGTGTACTGTTTCGACAGTACTAAGTCTGAAGAAGGATGGAGGCTGGAGGATGTGTACAGACTCCAGGGAGATAAATAAAATCACCATTAGGTACAAATTTTCACTGCCGAGGATGGACGACTTGATGGATTACCTAAGCGGGGCAAATTATTTCTCCAAGATTGATCTCAAGAGCGGATATCATCAGATCCGGATGAGAGAGGGAGATGAATAGAAGACAGCATTCAAAACAAACGAGGGTTTGTACGAATGGTTGGTCATGCCGTTTGGCTTAACAAACGCGTCGAGCACTTTTATGAGGCTGATGAATGAAGTCCTATGGGAATTCATTGGTAAATTTGTTGTTGTATACCTGGATGATATCTTGATTTTCAGCAAGACCAAGGCTAAACATTTGAGGCATTTAGCCATCTTGATGAAAAGATTACAGCAGGAGAAGATGCTGATCAATTTGAAGAAGTGTTCCTTCATGCATACAGAACTCATCTACTTGGGTTTTGTAATCTCGGTGAATGAATTGAAAATGGATCTTGAGATGGTAGAAGTGATCAGGAATTGGCCATCGCCGAGGAATGTTTTTGAGGTAAGGAGCTTTCATGGACTCGCTATTTTCTACCAGAAATTCATTCAGAATTTTAGTGTAATTAGTGTCGCGATGATGTACACCGTGAAGAAGCGGCATAAGGCTTTTCACTGGACAACAGAGGCTAAAAGAAGCTTCAATCTGTTGAAGCGGAAGATAACTGAGCAACCGGTGTTAGTGTTGCCTGATTTTCATAAGACCTTCCAGGTGAAGTGTGACGCCAGTGGGTATGTTGTTGGAGGGGTTCTGAGTCAGGATGATAGACCTATGGCATACTATAGTGAGAAGCTGGATGATGCCAAGCTGAAGTACTCCACGTACGATAAAGAATTCTATGCCATCATATAGGCATTGTAGAAGTGGAGGCATTACTTAATACCCAAGGAGTTCGTTTTGTATAGCGACAATCACACATTGCAGTTTGTAAGTCAGAAGGAGAAGCTGAATCAAAAGAATGCAAAGTGGGTAGAATACATGCAGAATTTCACATTTGTGATCAATCACATTTCGGGGACTGCTAACAAAGTAGCCGACGCTTTGAGCAGGAAATGTTTATTGCTGCACGAGTTTAGAGTCAAAACCTTAGGTTTTGAAAATCTGAAGGATATGTATGCAGGTGATGCGGATTTTGCAGAAGCTTACAAAGCGGCCGAGAACCCAGTTCTCAGGGATCGAAGTCCGTGGCTGGAGTATATGATCCAGGATGGATTGTTGTTTAAAGGCAATCAATTGTGCATTCCAGATTTCTCCATGAGGGAGAATTTGGTACGGGAAAATCATAGTGGAGGATTGGCAGGTCACTTTGGACATGATAAGACATTCTCCAAGCTGAGCGAATCGTATTATTGGCCAGGCACGCGAGCATATATTAAACGGTTTATTGACAGGTGTCGGATATGTCAACATGCAAAGGGACGAAAATAGAACACTGGTTTTTATCAGCCATTGCCCATACCTGAGAGGCCATGGGAGGCGATCAGTATGGATTTTGTGTTGGGTTTGCCAAGAACACAACGAGGAGTTGATTCCATTTTTGTGGTAGTATATAGGTTCTCGAAGATGGCACATTTCATTCCGTGTCATAAGACCAGCGATGCAACCCACATCACCAACTTGTTTTTCAAAGAGATTGTACGATTGCATGGATTGCCGAGAAGCATAGTCTCGGACCGAGATACGAAGTTCATAGGTCATTTTTGGAGGATGCTATGGAAGAAGCTGGGGACTAATTTGGATTTTAGCTCAGCATACCATCCGCAGACAGATGGGTAGACGGAAGTAGTCAACAGAAGCTTGGGGGATCTGTTGAGAAGCCTAGTGGTGGAGCACCATAGCAGTTGGGATCAGATATTACCACAGACAGAATTCGCATACAACGATTCAGTGAATCAGAGTACAGGAAAGAGTTTGTTCCAGATTTTATATGGGACACAGCCGAGAGGAGTGTCTGAGCTCAGGGAGTCAAAACAGGATGAAACTAGCAGCGCGAGGGCTGAAGAATTCGCTGAGGCGATGCAAGAACTTCATACGCAGGTGAGACAGCGACTGCAGAAGGAGAATCAGGAATATAAGCATAGAGCTGATCAGCGAAAAAGGAAACTTCAGTTTGTAGTTGGTGATCTCGTTCTAGCGCACTTGAGGAAGGAGAGGTTCCCGAGGGGAACATATAATAAGCTTAAGATGAAGAAGATCGGGCCATGCAGAGTCCTGAAGAAATTTGGAGAGAACGCATATGAGCTTGAGTTGCCAGAGGGCATCGGGATATCTCCGATTTTCAATGTTTCGGATTTATACCCATACAAGGTTGTAGGAGCAGACACTGGAACTAAGGAACCAGTGGTCCAGTGGCAGAAGAAGTTACCAGTTGCACAGAAGCCTTAGATGGAGTGCATACTGGATAAGAGAGTAGGCAGGAAGACTAGGAGAAAGCAGTATTTTGAATACCTGGTGAAATGGAAGAATCACCCAGTGGAGGATGCCAACTGGGAGACAAAGGCAGTTATACAGAGACATGGGCACACTGTGCAGGAACTCATGAACCGGAGCCCATGAAATCTTTTGAGTCGAGGAGTATGATGTAGGAGCATCCACACCTCATGAAGCGAGCCAGTGCGTGGAGAAAGAACATACAGCTGGACAGCGCCAGCACATACATTTTTTGAAATACTTTGGAAAGTTGTTGCGCCGCCATTTGAATGAAAGCATTCATAAGAAGCGCACTTGTATTGTATTATAGATAGGAAGGCATTTATTAGAATTAATGTTGTTAGATAGGAATTTAATTGTAGAATTGATAGCTTCATATTTTGAGGGCAAATGGAATATAGGCACCATCCTTTGTAAATTGTAATTCATTCAGAGCCTTCAGCATTGAGAGCAAGAAGAGCAGAGAACCTATGAATAATTTCCCATGTACATAAATTGAATTAATAGGAAAGCTTTTATTCAATTGCATGGATGTGATTATTCTCTGTGTGTTGTTGATATTATGCTGTTGCATATTTGCTTCTTGTTATGCTTTTGATTTATATACTATGTATATGATTTCATGGTAGATTTGAAATCTGTGAGAGTGAAACAATTAGTTTCAATTGTTTCTCTGTCTGAGCCAGGAGATTCCTGCATAGAGTGCAGTTGAATTCCTCCTCATAGAGTGCGTTGAGGAGGCCAGACAATTGAACGCTAAATTCTTCTCTGCCCAGAATTGTGTTGGGTTACTCGAGCTGTGCAGGAGAAGTGCAGGTCAAGATTGGAATCTCAGCAATTAGTCTGAGTACAGGGAGGCAGGGGTTACTGTTGCTGCAATTGCACAGAACTTGAAAGATCCAACACTTTGAGAGCTGTTGGAGGTCCATTGAGAAAATTGAGGGTGAAATCTCTGAAGGAGTTGGAGGACTCAAGATCAAGAGGGATAGTTCCATGGTGAAGACCTTGGGAACAGACCTAGGTGAAGAATAAAACAGTAACAGCACTTTGGAGTAGGAGGAATCTCCAAGGTTAAGAATTGACGGCCAGGGATTACAGCAAGAGAATCGCGAAATCCCGTTGATCGTAGGATCATGGGGAAGCTGCGGAAAAGTTAATCCAGTGGGCGCAGGAAGTATTGAAACCCATCGGGGTTCGACATTCGACGTTTGGCGAGGTAAGTGTTTTATACTCGTCAAAATCGTGAGTAGCGATTTCTCGATTATGTGGGAACCATCGATTGTCAAAGGGACAGGTGGCACGAATCCGAAAAATCGGGGTTTCGGCATTCGGGGTTTCCAGCCACAAAGAAAACTTGTATCGTGGATTCGTGATCCGCGAAATCCCGAAGAGGACATGGCAGAGTGGGACCTGAAGACTCTAGTGGAGTTCAGGTGGCAATATACTGAAGTTCGAAGGCGGAAGGTCCAAGTCTGCACGTGCTATCGGAGTTTGGGGTTCAGGACTTTGTGGTGTCAAGGATTCGTGACCTCGCATACTCTGATTTCTCGATAGGGAAATCCCCGATAGAGTGGGAGCGTTGACCATTGACCATCGGAGATCAGGATTCGGAGTTTTGAAGTGCACGAGTAGTGCACACAGGGTTCGCGATAGCGCGAACGCCGATTTCCCGATTTGCGAAGGGGAGATCGCCGAGGAGATAGCTGTGGGAATAGAACTCTTGAGGGAGTTGGAAGAGCTTTGACTCTTCGGGCCATGGTTGAAGAAGGTCCTGGTGGTAGCGACTTGCTGCCGAGGGCAGGTTGCGTCATGTGGCCCCTTTACTCCATATGTGAGTCTGGTCAGCAAGCTATCGTCAATCTGCATCATCAACAATTGTATCAGAACATGTCCACATCATATCATCAAATCAATGAAATATCACAGTAAATAAATCAACCCAAATAGCACACTCCCTGACTCAATCCGGAGTCCAAGGGGTTCCATCGATGCCTCTGCATCCTCAAGGTCCAAAACCCTGCACACTCAATAAAACTGAGTCAATAGCACCTGTCTATGTCAAGGCAGTAAAACATCATGTAATCTATCATAACACATTATAATCAAGGACAAGAGTTTTAATATCATAATATTCCAGATCACTTGCGAGCAAGTGTCCTCAAAGAACAAGTTTTCTCAGTGCACCAGAGCGGGATGTTACATATGTATTGTTTTCATTGTTTGTCAATATATGAATATGCTCTTGTTTGTATTTGTGTGTATTTGTATTTGTATGTCTATGAAATGTATTGTTTGTGTCTTGTTTTCATTGTCTGTGAAATAAATAATTTTTTCACTGCATTTGTATGTATTGCTTTCATTATTTGTGAATATATAAATATGTTTTTGATTGTATTTGTATATGTATGTATGCCTATGAAAGTATTATTTTGAGTGTTGTATGTGTATGTTGTTTTCATTGTTTATGAATATGATTTGATCATATATATATTGTATATTTTGTTTGTGAATATATGAATATGGTTTGATTGTATATATAGGTATAGTGTTTGTGAATACATGAATATGTTTTTGATTGTATTTGTACTTGTATGTTTATGAAAAGTATCGTTTGTGTCATTTTYATTGTTTATGAATATATAAATATCCTTTTGATTGTAATTGTATGTATTGTTTTCATTGTTTGTGAATATATGAATATGCTTTTGATTGTATTTGTACTTGTATGTCTATGAAACTTGTCCTTGTATTTGTGTATTTGTTTGTGAATATATGAATAAACTTTTATTTGTACTTGTATGTCTATGAAATGTATTGTTTGTGTTGTTTTTCTTGTGTGAAAAAAATGGTTTTCACTGTATTTGTATGTATTGTTTTCATTGTTTGTGAATATATGAAATATGTATTGCTTTCATTGTTTGTGAATATATGAATATGCTTTTGATTGTATTTGTATATGTATGCCTATGAATGTATTATTTTGAGTGTTGTATTTGTATGCATTGTTTGTGAATATATGAATATGCTCTTGATTGTAGTTGTGTGTGAATATATGAATATGAATTTATTGTTTATGTATGTATATTGTTTGTGAATATATGAATATGGTTTGATTGTATATATAGGTATAGTGTTTGTGAATACATGAATATGTTTTTTATTGTATTTGTACTTGTATTGTTTGTGTCATTTTCATTGTTTATGAATATATAAATATGCTTTTGATTGTAATTGTATGTATTGTTTCATTGTTTGTGAATATATGAATATGCTCTTGATTGTATTTGTGTGTATTTGTATTTGTATGTCTATGAAATGTATTGTTTGTGTGTTGATTTTTTGGTTGTATTTGTATGTATTGCTTTCATTGTTCATAAATATATGAATATGCTTTTGATTGTATTTGTATATGTATGCTTATGAATGTATTATTTTGAGCATTGTATTTGTATGTTGTTTTCATTGTTTATGAATATGATTTGATTATATATATATATGGTTTGATTGTATATATAGGTATAGTGTTTGCAAATACATGAATATGTTTTTTTT
>JASDQU010684012.1:23889-42071 GCA_032191745.1 Picea mariana | reverse complement strand
GACTGCTGAAATCAAGTCAGGAGTATAAACGTAGAGCCGATCAACATAGAAGAAAACTTCAATTTAAGGTTGGTGATTTGGTTCTGGCACATTTGAGGAAGGAAAGGTTCCTGAGAGGAACATATAATAAGATGAAGATGAAGAAAATCGGGCCATGTAAGGTCTTGAAGAAATTTGGGGCGAATGCTTACAAGATTGAATTACCTGATGGGATCGGAATTTCTCTGATATTCAATATCTCAGATTTGTACCCATACAGAGCTGAAGAAATAGAGACTGGAGCTGAGAAACTATTGATCCAGTGGACAAAGCAGATGCCAGTTGCAGATAAGCCGCAGATGGAATGCCTACTGGACAAAAGAGTGAGTAAAAGGACCAGGCGAAAGCAATATTTTGAGTATCTGGTCAAATGGAAAAACCATCCAGTTGAAGATGCCAGCTGGGAGAGCGAGACAGAGATACAAAATCATGGACAGACCGTGCAGGAGCTCATGGAAAGAATCCCATGAAATTTTTCAAGCAGAGGAGTATGATGCAGGAGCATCGCCTTTACATCAAGCGAGCCAACGCGGAGACAATTGGACAGCTGGACAAGCCAGCACACATTTTGATAACACCTTAAAGTTGATGCACGATCTTGAATGATTCATTAAGATAAAGGCTGATGCCGGAGCATCACCAACACATCAAGTGAGCCAGCACGGAAGCAGAGGACAGCTGGACAAGACAGCACAAATTTTGAAAACACTTTGGAATTGTTGCGCAAATCTTAAATGAGCCATTAAGATGAGGCGCACTTGTATATTGTAAATGGACCTTGAGAGGATAGCTCTTGTCCTTAGTAGGTAGACGACATTTAAAATAGTTAATGTAAAGTAGATAGAATTTAATTCTAGACTAGACAGTTGTAGAGAGCAAGAGGGAAACGGGATGTAGACACCCTCATTGTGCATTGTAACATTATTCAGAAGCATTTGGAGCAAGAAGAAGAAGAGATCTGTGTAAAAACACCCATGTACAGACATTTGAATTAATAGAAAGCTTTGATTCAAATTCATGGTTTGTGTTGTTCTCTGTGTATTGGTGTTGAATGATAGGATCATGAACGTTTGCTTCCTGTTATACATTTTCTTTTATATGCTGTGTATGTGATTTCACGTATGAATTGAAGTCTGAGAGGGAGATGGAATGAGTTTCAATTGTTTCTCTATTTGAGCCAAAGAATTCCTGCAAGGAGTGCAGTTGAAGTGTCCACAAGGAGTGCATTGATAGAGGGTTCAGATAGAGATAGTTTTTGTTCTCATTCATCCAGAAGTGCAGTTGGGTACAGGAGTCGTGCAAGGAGTGCGTTGGTCGAGTAAAATTCTCAGGGTTGCGAACCTGAGTGAAGCATTTGACAGATTGTTGCTGCAGGTGTGCGCAGAGTCAAGTGAATTCAACACTTCAACGTTGTTGAAGGTTTGCCACAAGGAGTGCGTGCAAGAGTTTTCTTGAAGGACTTGAGGTCATGGGGAAAATATCAGAAGAGATAGGACCTTCAAAATTGTTGAAGGACAACGTAGAAAAGTTTTTCCTTGAAGGTTGGCAAGAGGCATCACAAGTTTTCACATAGGTGGATAAGTTCTGTGGAAGAAAACTTAGTCATTTCGTGGACTACATAAGGAAGAACGGACAGTCGATATCTTCCAGGGAAAATCAGTGAATCACCGTGAGCCATTGGATCTCATGGGGGTGCAGGGGGATACTGCAGATATTCCCATAGTGTTTAAATCTTAGAAGGGGCAGAGCCATTGATCCAAGCCAACCAGGAGCATTGGATTATTCACGAAATCACCTATCGGGGTTTTGTAAGAAAGGAATCAAAGATTTGGTAATGGGAGTCGCAAAATTGTGATACGTGATATCCTGATGGATACAAGTACAGTGTGGGGCCACAGGAGTTGGTGGTGGACAGGTAGCACACTGTATCAGGGTTCAGGAAAAGTAAAGTCCCGAAACATTGGACATCAGGATTCACGATCCCGCGAAGTTCAAAATCCTGATGAGGTGATGGGACCGTTGAAAAGTCAAAGCCGTGAGCTCATCGGAGTTTCGGCATATCAAGACTCGGGAGTCGGAGAACCGAGTTGCTCGACACCGTGAGTGCCGAGATCCCGATAGAGAAATTCCCGACAAAGGAATGGAAGGGTCAAAGTTGACTCATATCGGGTCTCGGAGATTCGAGAGTCTTGCGCTCGATCACTGACCTCGCAAGGTTGTGAAGTCTGATTCCCCGATAAGTAAAGAGTAAAGAGAGGGGGAGTCATGCAAAGAGATCTGTGGGTGCAGATTTCTCGATAGGGAAATAGAAGGATCGGTTAGTGTTCTTCGGGCCGAGGAAAGAGAAGATCCTGTGAGCAGGCGTGCCTGCGGGTGCAAAACTGCGTCAGTTTGGTATCATAGCTTCAAATTCTTATTTGTATATTTCAGGTGAGGAAGGCATAAGAGGTAAGGAGTACTTTGATACACAACGTCAAGTGGTATCAGAGATAAGACAGATTGTTCTTTGCTTTCTGTAGCAGAGAAGAGGATAATTCGCCATGCCGCCAAGGAGAGATAGGCAGTCACCTGATCCAGAGGATAGGGAAGTGCAGAGAAGAAGAGGCTAGTAGATAACTGATCCAGCCATAGAGAAATAGATGAGAGACCTCAGCGTGAGACTTGAGGACATGGAGACAATGCAAACATGCACAAATAGTGTAGGGGATCTCAGTGATTCCGATAGTGAAATAGAGGTTGAACGAGAGGAGGAAGTTACAGTCAGAGATGCATCAAACGAGCGTTTGATCAAAGTTATTGCCAGGATGGGTGCAAGAGAAAAGATGGACATTCCAATTTATGAGGGAAACTTGGATGCAGAGGAGCTACTAGATTGGATTAGAGCTTTGGATACTTACTTCGACTACGAAGATGTCGAAGAGGACAAGAAATTCAAGCATACCATTACACGCTTAAAAGGACATGCAACATTGTGGTGGGATGAACTACAAGCTAACAGGCACTGCAAGGGAAAGCAGAAGATCAAGAGATGGGACAGGATGATCACGAAGATGAAGGAGAAATTCATCCCCAGGGATTATCAAATTACTCTGTTCAGGAGAATGCAGAACCTGAGACAGAAGCTGATGACATTGAAAGAATACACTGAGGAATTCTATCGACTGAACATCATGGCAGGTCATCGAGAGAGCGATGATGAAAAAGTTTCCAGATACATGAATGGCCTGAGATATGATATCCAGGATGAGATGAGCATGGTAACCATCCGAATGGTGGAATATGCTTATCGGATGGCTCTGAAAGATGAAGAGAAGCTGAGCCAAAAATAGAGTCAGAGGGGCCGAGGCAGAAGTCAGCCCAGAGGTAAAGTAGTTGCCTAGGACAAATACCAGAAGCCCAAGGAGGAATGGAAGAAACCTCAGACTCATGCAGAGAGAGGTGGAACCTCACAGCAGGGGCCATATGTTGAACATAAAGGGCAGCATAATGAATAGAGAGGAGATTATGCTAACAACAACACTTTTCCTCGTACTAGAGGCAGAGGAAGAGGAAGAGGTGGAGTAATCACATGCTTCACATGCAAAAGAATGGGCACATGTCTTACGAGTGTCCAGAGAAAAAGAAGGACATTGGAGAAACTCACATCACTGAAGCACAGAGGTGGGATGTTGAGGCCGAAGACGTTGAAGGCGGAAGATCGCTCATGATGCGAAAATTCCTTTTGACACCCGAGAAGGAGGTGGAAAGTTCATTCCAAAGGACCAGACTCTTTAGGACTGCTTGCAAGACCAAGGATAGGGTATGCAAGGTCATTGTAGACAGTGGTAGCATGGATAATCTCGTATCTACGAAGATGGTAGAGAAGCTGGAGCTGGAGACGAGTGATCATCCAAGCCCATATAGAGTTTCGTGGCTACAGAAAGGACACCAGGTAACTGTTACTAAACAATTCTTGCTTGAATTCAAGATAGGTGGATATAATGATAAGATCTTATGTGATGTTATTCCCATGGATGTTTTTCATCTATTGCTGGGTAGACCATGGAAATATGACAGAAATGTGATTCATGATGGGAGAATGAACACATACACCCTAGAGAAAAATGGGAGGACACACATGTTGCTTCCGATAAAGGATAAGGAGGTGAAGCCAGAAGTAAGAAACACAATACTTCTCATGAGTGGAAAGGAACTTCTTACCGAGGTTAAGAAGAAGGAGGATCCACAATTCTTTGTGGTCAGGAAGCCGCAGATTGTTTTGACTAGTACAAGAGTGGATGATTTACCGGATGAAGTTCAGGAACTGCTGGAAGAGTTCACTGACATTATAGTGGACGAACTATCTCGTTCGTTTCCACTGGTCAGGAGTGTGATTCATCATATTGATCTGATACCAGGAGACATTTTTCCAAATAAAGCCACGTACAGATTGACACCGTAGGAGAATGAGGAGGTTAAAAGGTAAGTCCAGGAGTTGTTAGACAAAGGGTTAGTCAGGGAAAGCTTGAGTCCATGTGTTGTTCCAACAGTACTCAGTCCGAAGAAAGACGGAGGCTGGAGGATGTGTACCGACTCGAGGGTGATCAATAAGATAACCATCAGGTACAGGTTTCCATTGCCAAGAATGGATGATCTGATGGATTTCTTGAGTGGAGAAAGGTACTTTTCAAAGATTGATTTGAAAAGTGGATATCACCAGATTCACATGAGAGAAGGTGATGAATGGAATACAACATTCAAAACAATCGAGGATTTGTATGAATGGCTTGTTATGCCATTTGGMTTAACAAATACGCCAAGTACCTTTATGAGGTTGATGAACAAAGTCCTGAGGGAGTTCATCGGGAAATTTGTCATCGTATACTTGGATGACATACTGGTTTATAGTAAATCAGTTGCAGAACACTTGAAGCATTTGGCTACARTGATGCAGAAACTACAKAAGGAGAAGTTGTTGATTAATATGAAGAAGTCCTCATTCATGAAGACAAAACTCATTTATTTGGGATTTTTTATTTCAGCAAATGAGTTGAGGATGAATCCGAATAAGGTGGAAGTGATYAAGAACTGGCCATCACCGAGGAATGTATTCGAGGTGAGAAGTTTTCATGGTTTGGCTAGTTTCTACCAAATATTCATCAGGAATTTCAATGGAATTAGCGCAGCGATGATGGATACAGTGAAGAAGCAGCATAAGTCTTTTCACTGGACAGAAGAAGCTGAAAAGAGTTTCAATCTGTTGAAAAGAAAGATCACGGAACAACTGGTTTTGGTGTTGCCATATTTCCAGAAAACATTTCAGGTGAAATGCGATGCAAGTGGATTTGCAATTGGGGCAATCTTGAGTCAAGAAGACAGGCCGATAGCATATTTCAGCGAGAAGCTGAATGAAGTGAAATTGAAATACTCCACGTATGATAAGGAGTTTTATGCTATCATACAGACATTAAAGAAATGGAGGCATTACTTGATACCCAAAGAATTTGTATTTTACAGTGACAATCATGCACTACAGTTTGTGACTCGACAGGAGAAGTTGAATCAGAAACATGTAAAATGGGTTGAGTATATGAAAAATTTCACATTTTTTATTAAACATATTTCTGGTACTACTAACAAAGTTGTTGATGCTTTGAGCAAGAAGTGTTTGCTGTTGCAAGAGTTCAAAGTCCGCACTTTAGGTTTTGATGATCTCAGGAATATGTACGCAGATGATCCAAATTTTCAGGAAGCGTATGAAGCAGCTGAGAATCCAGTTCTCAGAGATAGAAGCCCGTGGATAGAATACATGATCCAGGAAGGATTGTTTTTCAGAGGCAATCAAGTGTGTATTCCGAAATGCTTCATGAGGGAGAATCTGTTGAAGGAGAAACACAGTGGTGGATTGGCAGGACATTTTGGTCATGAAAAAAAATTCACAAAATTGAATGAGTCATATTTTTGGCCGGGAATGCGAGTAAAAGTCAAAATATTTGTAGAAAGATGCAGAATTTGCTAGCATTCGAAGGGAAGAAAACAAAATGTGGGTTTTTATCAACTGTTGCCCATACCAGAAAGGCCGTGGGATGCGATAAGCATGGATTTTGTATTGGGGTTGCCAAGGACATAAAGAGGTGTTGATTCAATCTTTGTGGTAGTGGATAGGTTTTCTAAGATGGCACACTTCATCCCATGTCAGAAGGCCAGTGATGCAACTCACATTGCAAATATGTTCTTCAAAGAGGTCATTCGACTTCATGGGTTTCCGAAAAGTATAGTTTCGGACAGAGACACGAAATTCATAGGGCATTTTTGGAGGACCTTATGGAAGAAGCTGGGGACTAATTTGATGTTTAGTTCAGCTTATCATCCTCAGATGGATGGATAGACGGAAGTGGTCAATAGAATTCTGGGAGACTGGCTGAGAAGCTTGGTGACAGAGCACCATAGCAGTTGGGACAATATATTACCATAGGCAGAATTTGCATACAATGACTCAGTGAATCGGAGCACAGGCCAGAGTCCATTTCAGGTTGTTTATGGCATGCAGCCAAGGGGAATTTCTAAATTGAGAGATTCGGGACAGACTGCTACTAGGATCGCTAGTGCAGAGGAATTCGCTGAGGTGATGAAGGAACTTCACAGCCAGGTGAAGGAGCGGCTGCAGAATTCAAGTCAAGAATACAAGCACAGAGCATATCAACATCGGAGACAACTTCAGTTTGAGGTTGGTGATCTAGTTATGGCACATTTGAGGAAAGAAAGGTTCCCGAGAGGAGCATACAATAATTTGAAGATGAAGAAAATCGGGCCATGCAAGGTCTTGAGAAAATTTGGGGACAATGCTTATGAGATTGAACTACCCGATGGGATCGGAATTTCTCCGATATTCAATGTCTCAGATTTATACCCATACAAAGTTGGATAAGCAGAGACTGGAGATGAGTAGCAAGTGATCCAGTGGATGAATAAAATGCCAGTTGCAGAGAAGCCACAGATGGAATGCATACTAGACAAGAGAGTGAGTAAGAGGACCAGGTGAAAACAATATTTTGAGTATCTGGTCAAGTGGAAGAACCATCCAGTTGAATATGCCAACTGGAAGACTAAAGCTGAGATACAGAAGCTTTTATAGACCATGCAAGAGCTCATGGACAGGAGCCCATGAAAGTTTTCAAGCGAGGGAGTATGATGCAGGAGCATCGCCAACACATCAAGCGAGCCAGCGTGGAAATGAAGGACAGTTGGACAAGCCAACACAAATTTTCAAAACACTTTGGAATTGTTGCGAAAATCTTAAATGAGCCATTAAGATGAGGCACACTTGTATATTGTAAATGGACCTTGAGCGGATAGTTCTCGTCCTTAGTAGGTAGATGACATTTAAAATAGTTAATGTAAAGTAGATAGAATTTAATTCTAGACTAGACAGCTGTAGAGCGCAAGAGGGAAATGGGATATAGACACCCTCATTGTGCATTGTAACATTATTCAGAAGCATTTGGAGCAAGAAGAAGAAGAGAGCTATGTAAAAACACCCATGTATAAACATTTGAATTAATAGAAAGCTTTGATTCAAATTCATGGTTTGTGTTGTTCTCTGTGTATTGGTGTTGAATGATAGGATCATGAACGTTTGCTTCCTATTATACCTTTGCTTTTATATGTTGTGTATGTGATTTCACGTATGAATTGAAGTCTAAGAGGGAGATGCAATGAGTTTCAATTGTTTCTCTATTTGAGCTAGATAATTCTTGCAAGGAGTGCAGTTGAAGTGTCCGCAAGGAGTGCATTGACAGAGGGTTCAGATAGAGATAGTTTTTGTTCTCATTCATCCAGAAGTGAAGTTGGACACAGGAGCCGTGCAAGGAGTGCGCAGGCCAGGTAAAAGTATTAGGGTTGCAAACCTGAGTGAAGCATTTGACAGACTACTTCCTGCAGGTGTGCGCAGAGTCAAGTGACTTCAACACTTCGATGTTGTTGAATGTTTGCCGCAAGGAGTGCGTGCAATAGTTTTCTTGAAGGACTTGAGGGCATGGGGAAAAGCTCAGGAGGGATAGGACCTTCAAATTTGTTGAAGGACAGTGTAGAATCATTGTGCCTTGAAGGTTGGCAAGAGGTGTCGCAAGTTTGCATGCAGGTGGATAAGTTCTGTGGAAGAACACTTAGTCATTTCGTGGATTGCATAAGGAAGAACAGATGGTCGATATCTTCCAGGGAAAATCAGTGAATCACCGTGAGCCGTTGGATCACGTGGGGGTGCAGGGGGATACTGCAGATATTCCCATAGTGTTTAAAGCTCAGAAGGGGCAAAGTCGTTGATCCAAACTAGCCAGGGGTGTTGGATTATTCGTGAAATTGCCTATCGGGATTTCATAAGAAAGGAATCGAAGATTTGGTAACGGGAGTCGCGAAATCACAATACGTGATATTCTGATGGCTACAAGTACAGTGTGGGTCCCCAGGAGTTGGTGGTGGACAGGTAACACACTGTATCGGGGTTAGGGAAAAGTAAAGTCCTGAAACATTGGACATCAGGATTCACGATCCTGCGAAGTTCGAAATCCCGACGAGGTGACGGGACCGTTGAAAATTCAAAGCCGCAAGCTCATCGGAGTTTCAGCATATCGGGACTTGGGAGTTGGAGAACCAAGTTTCTCGACACCATGAGTGCTGAGATCCAAATAGAGAAAGTCCCAACAAAGGAACGGAAGGGTCAGTGTTGACTCATATCGGGTCTCGGAGATTCGAGAGTCCTACGCTCGATCACTAACCTCGGAAGGTTGTGAAGTCTGATTCCCAAATAAGTAAAGAGAGGGGGAGTCACGCAAAGAGATCTGTGGGTGCAGATTTCCCGATAGGTAAATAGAAGGACCGGTTAGTGTTCTTCGGGCCGAGGAAAGAGAAGATCCTGTGAGCAGGCGTTCCTGCGGGTGCGACACTGCGTCAAAGGCGCACTTATATATTGTAAATGGACCTTGAGTGGATTGCTCTCATCCTTGGTAGGTAGGAGGCATTTAAGATAGTTAATGTAAAGTAGATAGAAGTTAATTCTATATTAGACAGTTGTAGAGCGCAAGAGGGAAACGAGATATAGATACCCTCATTGTGTATTGTAACATTATCAATCCAAGAAGAGCAAGAGCATGCAGAGAACTGTGTAAGAACACCCATGTACAGATATTTGAATTAATAGAAGAAAGCTTTGATTCAAATTCATGGTTTTGTGTTTGTTCTCTGTGTATTGATGTGGAATGATATGCTCATGAATGTTTACTTCCTGTTATACATTTTCTTTATATGCTGTGTATATGATTTCATGTTTGAGTTTGAAGTCTGACAGGACAATGAAATGAGTTTCAATTGTTTCTCTATCTGAGTAAGAATTCCTGCAAGGAGTGTAGCTGAAGTGTCCACAAGGGGTGCGTCGACAAGAATTCAGGATTGCGTCTCTGAAGCTCAGATAGTTTTACTTTTGTTCTCATTTCCTCAAAGCGCAGTTGAACACAAGAGACGTACAAGGAGTGCGCAGGCCGAGTGAAGTCTCAGGGTTGTGGACCTGAGTGAACATTGAAGGACTACTGTTGTAAGTGTGTGCAGAGTCAAGGGACTTCAACACTTAGATGTGGTTGAAGTTTTTCCATAAGGTGATCCAGGAGCATCGCCAACGCATCAAGAGAGCCAGCGTGGAGTGGAAGACAGTTGGACAAGCAGCACCAATTTTGAAGAATACTTTGAAATGTTGCACGATCTTAAATGATTCATTTAAGAGACGGTGCACTTATCTATTGTAAATGTACCTTGAGCGGATAGCTCACGTCCTTAGGTAGATGGGGCATTTAATAGATTTAATGTAAAGTAGATAGAATATTTAATTCTAGATTTGATAGCTTTAAAGCCCAAGAGGGAAAACGGATATAGACACCCTCACTTGTACATTGTATTATTATTCATCCAGAAGCAAGAATAGAGGAGCAAGTAGAGGATTGTATGAAGAACACTCCATGTACAGATATTGAATTAATAGAAGAAAGCATTGATTCAATCTCATGGTTATGTGTCTATTCTCTATGTGTTGATATTATGCTCATGAATATTTGCTTCCTGTCATGCATTAGCGTTTATGTGTTGTGTATGTGATTTCATGGTTGAATTGAAGTCTGAGAGGAAGAGCGAATGAGTTTCAATTGTTTCTCTAAGTGAGCCATAGGATTCCTGCAAGGAGTGCAGTTGAATTTGTCCACAAGGAGTGCGTGACTGTAGGGTTCAATTAGAGAAAGCTTTTGTTCTCATCTCTTCGAAGGTGCAGATTAAGCACAGTGTCGTGGAAGGAGTGCGCAGGCCAAGCTAAGTCTCAGAGTTGCGATTCTGAGCAGATAATTGAAAGACTGCTGCTGCAGGAGTGCGCAGAGTCGAAGAACTTCAACACTTAGGAGTGGTTGGAGATTTTCCATAAGGAGCGCGTGCAAGAGTTTCCTGGAGGAACTCGAAATTGTGGGAAAATCTCAAGGGGGATAGACCTTCAAGTTAATTGAAGGGTCGAGCCAGAAGTTGTGCGTGAGTAGGTTTCAAGGAAGAGATGCAGATTGGCGAACGAGTCTTGTGGAGAGACAATTCTTCTTTTCATGGACTTTCACGAGGAAGACGGACGGACGAAATCATCTGAGGAGATTTCGTGAAGATCTATGGTTTGTTGGATTGCTTAGAGTTGTAGGAAGGTTACAGCGCAAGCATGGAGAAAGGTTCGAAGCTCAAGAGGGCAGGAGTCGTTGATTGGAATCACGAGGAGCACGCATTCTACTCGTGGATTGGCATATCGAGATTTCATGAGGTGAGACTCCAACCCTTTGGAAGGGGAATCACGATAAGGCGAGAAGCAAAGTCCCAATGATTGCGTGGATAGTGTGGCCCACAGCAGGGTGACGTGGCAGGTGACGTGAAATATCGGAGGTTCGGCGTCTCGGGCATCGGGAGTCGAGGTAGGAGTCAATTAGGTGCGCGAGTAGTGAAATCACGAGGAAGCGAGGTCGCGAGTCTCGACTTCTTGGTGTCTCGAGTATCGAGAGTTGGAGGACCGATTGTTCGATATCGAGAGAGGCGAAGTTGCGATAGAGCGAAATTCCGATAAGCCGACGGAAGTCAGCATTGACCAAAGACATCTCGGATCTCGGGGATCCGAAGGGGTAACACATGTCTGTTGAACTTGCGAGGTCATGAGTTCCGATCCTCCTATAAGTCAAGAGAGGAGGATCGCCCACCGACAGAACCTGTGGGGTGTAGAATTCCCAATTAGGGATTAGAAGAACCGTTGAGTTCTTTGGGTCGAAGGGAAAGAAGGTCCTGTGAGGAGGCGATCGTGCTCCGAGGAGTGTGGTTGCACCAGAGTGGTATCAGAGCAGGAATACCTTTACTTTCTATAGCAAAGAAGGAGAAGGAGTAAATACACCATGCCACCTAGAAGAGAAAGGCAGTAACCTGATCCTGAAGATAGGGAGGTGAGAAGAAGAGGTAGGCCAGCAGGAAATCCAA
Organism: Picea mariana; assembly: GCA_032191745.1. Lineage (NCBI taxonomy): Eukaryota > Viridiplantae > Streptophyta > Pinopsida > Pinales > Pinaceae > Picea > Picea mariana. The sequence goes on along the minus strand of JASDQU010684012.1, from coordinate 30,524 downwards.
AAATGGAGAGGCAGATGAGAGATCTCAGAGAAAGGCTCGAGGAGATGGAGACAACGCAGAGACATGGAGTTGGAGCAGCGGATCTTAGTGATTCTGAAGTTGAAGAGGAAGCTGGACATGAAGAAGACGTCACAGCAGAGGATGCATCAACCGAGCGGTTGATCAAAGCCATTTCCAGGATGGGTGTGAAGGTGAAAATGGACATTCCAGTCTATGAAGGTAATCTGGATGCAGAAGAGCTGTTAGATTGGATAAGAGCTCTTGATACTTACTTCGATTATGAGGATATCAAAGAGGATAAGAAGGTCAAACATGTTGTCACCCGATTGAAAGGACATGCGGCCTTATGGTGGGATGAGCTACAAGCAAACAGATGCTGCAAAGGCAAGCAGAAGATTAAAAGCTGGGATCGAATGATTTCGAAGATGAAAGAAAAATTCATCCCAAGAGATTATAAAAATTACTCTATTCAGGAAAATGCAGAACCTGAGACAGAAGTTGATGATGGTGAAGGAGTATACCAAAGAATTTTATAATCTCAACATCCTAGTAGGTCATCGGGAGAGCGATGATGAGAAGGTTGTCATATATCTGAATGGTCTGAGGTATGACATTCAAGATGAATTGAGTATGGTGACCATGCGAACAGTCGAGGATGCTTATCAGATGGCTCTGAAATCCGAAGAGAAGTTGAGCCGTAAGAAAGGTCAGCGAGGGTGAGGCAAGAGTTAGCCTAGAGGCAAGATAGTTGCCCAGGAGAAATATCAGAAGCCCAAGGAGGAATGGAAGAAACCTCAGGGTAGGGTTGAAAGAGGTGGAAACTCACAGCAAGGACCACATGCTGAATAGAGGGCGCAGCATACAGAGCAGGGTGGAGACTATGTTGATGCAAATACTTTTCCTCGTACTAGAGGTAGAGGAAGAGGCCGAGGAGGAATTATCACATGTTTTACATGTGGGAAAAATGGGCACAAGTCATTCGAGTGTCCAGAGAAAAATAAGGACATCGGAGATGCTCACATCGCTGAAGCATAGAGGCGTGATGTTGAAAATGACGACACAGGAAGTGGAAGGTCACTGACGATACAGAAAGTTCTCTTAACACCCAAGAAGGAGGTGGAGGACACAGTTCAGAGGACCAAACTTTTCAAAACCACATGCAAGACCAAGGACATAAAGTGCAAGGTTATTGTGGATAGTGGAAGCACAGATAATCTCGTTTCAACCTAGATGGTGGAGAAACTAGAGCTGGAGACAACTGATCACCCGAGTCCATATAAAGTTTCATGGCTACAGAAGGGACATCAGGTGAGTGTCACTAAACAATGTTTAGTTGAATTCAAGATAAGTGGATATAAAGATAAGATTTTGTGTGATGTTATTCCCATGGATGTATGTCATTTATTGCCGGGTAGACCATGGCAATATGACAGAAATGTGGTTCATGATGGGAGAATGAATACATATACCCTGGAGAAGGATGGGAGGACACACAGGTTGCTTTTGATAAAGGATAAGGAGGTGAAGCCAGAAGTAAACAACACAATACTTCTCATGAGTGGGAAGGAGCTTCTTACAAAGATGGAGAAGAAGGAAGATCCACAATTCTTTGTGGTCAGGAAACCGAGGATTGTCCTGACTAGCACAAGAGTGAATGATTTACCAGATGAGATTCAGGAACTACTGGGAGAGTTCGCTGACATCATCATGGATGAATTACCTCATTCCTTTCCACTGATGAGAAGTGTGAGTCACCACATAGACCTCATACCAAGAGTGAGTTTACCGAACAAAGCTGCATATAGGTTGACGCCACAGGAAAATGAGGAGGTCAAGAATCAGGTACAAGATTTTTTGGACAAAGGATTGGTCAGAGAAAGCTTGAGTCCGTGTGCTGTTCCGACAGTGCTAAGTCCAAAGAAGGATGGAGGCTGGAGAATGTGCACTGATTCAAGAGCGATTAACAAGATAACCATCAGGTACAGGTTTCCACTGCCAAGAATGGATGATCTGATGGATTTCCTAAGCGGGGCAAATTATTTTTCAAAGATTGATTTGAAGAGCGGATATCATCAGATTCGCATGAGAGAAGGCGACGAATGGAAGACAGCATTCAAGACAAACGAAGGATTGTATGAATGGTTGGTCATGCCGTTTGTCTTGACAAATGCACCGAGTACATTCATGAGGCTGATGAATGAAGTTCTGTGGGAATTCATCAGAAAATTTGTTGTCGTATATCTGGACAATATACTGATCTTCAGTAAGACAAAGGCTAAACATCTGAAGCATTTGGCCATTGTGATGAGAAAGCTACAGCAGGAGAAGCTATTGATCAATATGAAGAAGTCCTCATTCATGAAGACTGAGCTCATATATCTGGGATTTGTCATATCAGCAAATGAGTTGAAGATGGATCCAAGTAAGGTAGAAGTGATCAAGAATTGGGCATCACCGAGAAATGTTTTCGAGGTGAGGAGTTTCCATGGTTTGGCTAGTTTCTACAAAAAATTCATCAGGAATTTCAGTGGAATTAGTGCAGCGATGATGGAAATAGTGAAGAAGTGGTATACAACTTTCCATTTGATAGTTGAGGCTGAGAAGACCTTCAATTTGTTGAAGCGGAAGATCACAGAGCAACCAGTGTTGGTGTTGCTAGATTTCATGAAGACATTTTAGGTGAAATGTGATGCAAGCGGATATGCCATAGGAGAGGTCTTGAGTCAAGACGACAGACCAGTTGCATATTTCAGTGAGAAGCTAGATGAAGCAAAACTGAAATACTCCAGGTATGATAAGGAATTTTATGCTATCATACAGGCATTGAAGAAGTGGAGGCATTACTTGATCCCAAGAGAATTTGTATTGTATAGTGATAATCATGCATTGCAGTTTGTGAGTCAAAAGAAGAAGTTGAATCAGAAACATGCAAAATGGGTAGAGTATATGCAGAATTTCACATTTGTAATTAAACACATTTTAGGAACTGCTAACAAAGTGGTTGATGCTTTGAGCAGGAAATGTTTGTTGCTACAGGAGTTCCGAGTCAAAACATTGGGTTTTGAAAACCTGAGTGACATGTATGTCGGTGATGCAGATTTTGCAGAAGCATATGAGGCAGCTGAGAATCCAGTTCTCAGAGACCAAAGCTCATGGATATATTATATGATCCAGGAAGGATTGTTATTCAGAGGCAATCAGCTGTGTATTCCAAATTGCTGCATGAGGGAGAACCTGTTGAAAGAAAAGCACAGTGGAGGCTTGGCAGGACACTTTGGTCAAGACAAAACATTCGCAAAGCTGAGAAAATCATACTTTTGGCCAGGCATGCGAGCAGAGGTCAAACGATTTGTTGACAGATGTTGAATTTGTTAGCACTCAAAAGGAAGAAAACATAATGCAGGTCTTTATCAGCCATTGCCCATACCAGAGAGACCATGGGAGGAAATAAGCATGGATTTTGTATTGGGTTTACCAAGGACACAGAGAGGTGTTGATTCTATCTTTGTGGTGGTGGATAGGTTTTCGAACATGGCACATTTCATTCCATGCCAGAAGACCAGTGATGCGACTCACATCGCAAACTTGTTTTTCAAGGAGGTCATTCGACTTCATGGATTTCCGAAAAGCATAGTTTCGGACAGGTACACGAAATTCATCAGATATTTTTGGAGGACGCTATGGAAGAAGCTAGGAACTAACTTAGCGTTTAGTTCTACTTATCATCTGTAGACAGACGGAAAAATAGAGGTGGTGAACAGGAGTCTGGGAGATTTATTGAGAAGCCTGGTGACAGAGCACCAAAGTAGTTGGGACAATGTGTTGCCACAGGAAGAATCCTCGTACAACGATTCAGTGAATCGGAGCACAGGAAAGAGTCCATTTCATGTTGTGTATTGGACACAACCGAGAGGAGTTTCTAAACTCAGGGAGTCAGGACAGGCTACGACTAGCAGCGCTAGTGCAGAGGAATTTGCTGAGGCAATGAAAGAACTTCACAGTAAGGTGAAGCAACGATTGATAGATTCAAATCAATAGTACAAGCGTAGAGAAGATCAGCATCAGAGACAACTTCAGTTTGAATTTGGCAATCTAGTTCTGGCACATTTAAGGAAGGAAAGGTTCCCAAGGGGAACATATAATAAGCTGAAAATGAAGAAAATCGAACCATGTAAGGTCTGGAGGAAATTTGGAGAGAACACTTATGAGATTGAGTTCACGGAGGGCATCGGGATATCTCCGATATTCAATGTTTCAGATTTATACCCATACAGGGATGGAGAAGCAGAGGCTGGAACTAAGGAGCCAGTGATCCAATGGGTGAAACAATTACCAGTAGCACAGAAGCCACAGATGGAGTGCATACTAGATAAGCGAGTGGGAAAGAAGACCAGGAGAAAAGAATACTTCGAGTATCTAGTCAAATGGAAGAATCACCCAGTAGAAGACACCAGCTGGGAAAGTGAAGCAGTGATACAAAAGCATGGACAAACTGTGTAGGAGCTCATGGATAGGAGCCCATGAAATTTTTTCAAGCCAGGGAGTATGATGCAGAAGCATCGCCAACGCATCAAGAGAGCCAGCGCGGAGTGGAAGACAGCTAGACAAGCAGCACCAATTTTGAAGAATACTTTGAAATGTTGCGCGATCTTAAATGATTCATTTAAGAGACAACTCACTTATACATTTTAAATGGACCTTGAGAGGATAGCTCACATCCTTAGGTAGATGGGGCATTTAATAGATTTAATGTAAAGTAGATAGAATATTTAATTCTAGATTTGATAGCTTTAAAGCCCAAGAGGGAAAATGGATATAGACACCCTCACTTGTACATTGTATTATTATTCATCGAGGAGCAAGAATAGAGGAGAAGGCAGAGGATTGAATGAAGAACACTCCATGTATAGATATTGAATTAATAGAAGAAAGCTTTGATTCAATCTCATGGTTATGTGTCTATTCTCTGTGTGTTGATATTATGCTCATGAATATTTGCTTCCTGTCATGCATTAGCGTTTATGTGTTGTGTATGTGATTTCATGGTTGAATTTAAGTCTGAGAGGAAAAGCGAATGAGTTTCAATTGTTTCTCTAAGTGAGCTAGAGGATTCTTGCAAGGAGTGCAGTTGAATTTGTCCGCAAGGAGTGCGTGACTGCAGGGTTCAATTAGAGAAAGCTTTTTTTCTCATCTCTTCGAAGGTGCAGATTAAGCACAGTGTCATGCAAGGAGTGCGCAGGCCAAGCTAAGTCTCAGAGTTTCAATTCTGAGCAGAGAATTGAAAGATTGTTGCTGTAGGAGTGCGCAAAGTTGAAGAACTTCAACACTTAGGAGTGGTTGGATATTTTCTGCAAGGAGTGCGTGCAAGAGTTTCCTGGAGGAACTCGAAATTGTGGGAAAAGATCAAGGGGGATAGACCTTCAAGTTCATTGAAGGGTCGAGCCAGAAGTTGTGCGTGAGCAGGTTTCAAGGAAGAGATGCAGATTGGTGAACGAGTCTCGTGGAGAGACAATTCTTCTTTCATGGACTTTCACGAGGAAGACGGACGGACGAAATCATCCGAGGAGACTTCATGAAGATCCATGGTTTGTTGGATCACTTAGAGTTGCAGGAAGGTTGCAGCGCAAGCGTGGAGAAAGGTTTGAAGCTCGGGAGGGCAGGAGTCGTCGATCAGAATCACGAGGAGCACGGATTCTACTCGTGGATTGGCATATCGGGAGTTCRCGAGGTGAGACTCCAACCCTTTGGAAGGGGAATCGCGATAAGGCGAGAAGTGAAGTCCAGACGATTGCGTGGATAGTGTGGGCCACAGCAGGGTGACATGGCAGGTGACGCGAAATATCGGAGGTTCGACRTCTCGGTCATTGGGAGTCGAGGTAGGAGTCAATTGGGTGCACAAGTAGCGAAATCGCGAGGAAGCGAGGTCACGAGTCTCGGCTTCTTGGTGTCTCAAGTATCGGGAGTTGGAGGACCGATTGTTCGATATCGAGAGTGGTGAAGTCGCGATAGAGTGAAATCCCGATAAGCTGAGGGAAGTCAGCGTTGACCAAAGACATCTCGGATCTCGGGGATCCGAAGGGGTAACGTACGTCTATTGAACTTGCGAGGTCACGAGTTCCTATCCTCCAATAATTCAAGAGAGAAGGATCGCACGCCGAGAGAACCTGTGGGGTGCAGAATTCTCGATTAGAGATTAGAAGAACCGTTGAGTTCTTCGGGCCGAAGGGAAAGAAGGTCCTGTGAGGAGGCGATCGCACTCCGAGGAGTGTGGTTGCACCATAAGGAGTGCATGCAAGAGGTTTTCTGAAGGACTTGAAAGTCGTGGGAAAGATCAGAAAGGGTAAGGCCTTCAAATTCAATTCAGGGAAGCATAGGGAAGCTGCGAGTGGAGTTCTGAAAGAAGCGACGCAAGTTTGCACACAGGTGGATGAGTTCCGCGTAGGAGAACTTATTTATTTCGTAGATTTTGCCAAGAAAGGGATGAACGGTTGGTATTCTCTAAGGAGAATTCACAACATCCCATGAGTCGTCAGATATCACAAAGGTGCAGGGGAGATACGGCGTCATATCCTCTAGAGGCTAAAAGGTCAGGAGGGCTAAGGCCATTGATACTAGCCACAAGGGCCTTTGGATCT
>JASDQU010684012.1:2181-13961 GCA_032191745.1 Picea mariana | reverse complement strand
GAAGGCTAAATTCATGCCCAAAAATTATCAGATAAATTTATTCAGGAAATTGCAGAACCTGAGATAGAAGGGGATGATGGTTAAGGAGTACACAAAGGAGTTCTACAAGCTAAACATTAGAACTAGAAAAAGGGAGAGAGATGAAGAAAACGTTTTCAAATGTATAAATGGCCTGGGATATGAAATCCAAGATGAGCTCAACATGATGTCAGTAAGGACAGTGGAGGATGCTTATCAGTTTTTCAGTGAAGGCAGAGGAGAAGTTGGATAGAAAACAAAGCCAACGAGGGAGAGGCAAAATCCTAGCCCCAAACAAAAGCAAGGTAGTTACCTATGACAAGGCACGTAAGTCTAATGATGAGACTGAGAAACCACATAATCATTCGAAAAGAGGAGGAAGTTCCCAAGGAAGATAGGGTGGTGGAAGAAGTTCATCTAGAGGAAGAGGAAGAAGAGGAGGAGGAGAAGTAAGGTGTTATGCCTGTGGAAAGATAGGACACATGTCTTGGGAATGTCCTGAGAAAAACAAAGAAGGAGGAGGTGAAGCTCACATTTCAGAAGAATAGAGTAGAGATGTTGAAGCAGAAGGAGCAGAGGATGGAAGATCCCTTATGTTTGCACCCTTTTCGTCGACTTGGTGAGAAAATCAAGGGTGATTAAATGCCCATTTGGGTCTTACTGAGCATGACAGCTGTAGAGGAAAGAGTTAGAGAAAGAAAAACAAAACTATAAGCAAGAATTAAACTAAAACAAACTAAAATTATGAGAATATGGAAAAAGAAATAACAAACACAAAAAGACCAATATCACCAATGTTTTTGGGCTGATCTATTGATGAAATCAAAGAACAATGAAGAAAGGAGACTATGAGTCCCTTCTTTCCTCCAAAGGAAGGCTCTTGGGCCCTCACAAACTTTCTCTCCTTACAATAAGAAAAATGAAAATGATAGTGAAAGACCTCCTAGCACATCCACTCAATGGAGAGGTGGATAGCTCAATGAAATGGTGCCATTGTGTTATTGTCAAGGAGTGAGTCCTTAAAACAATCTAGGCAGCATAACATTACATGAAATTCCTTGAGAAAATGATGTTTCTTCATGGCTTTTTATAGCATTGCATTGGGTGATTATGTAACTCCTTTGTAGTGTGAAGAGAGGCTCTTTAGGGATTCATTAGGTCTTTGACCAGCCTACCATGCAGATTCAGCTCATATTTGAGGGTCAAATCAGCTTGGGAGCTGATCCATAAGTGGTTGGAAGGCCGACCAATTCAATAAATGTGTCGTTTATCAGGTGCGCGGGTTTTTGCGCCAACAACCACGCATCGTGCGTGCATGCGCACATGGTACATTTATGTTTCACGCATATGCGCGCGCACCCAACTTCTGTAAAGCGCTCTTCAATTTTTGGTTACTTTGTATATTTTTTGGCCTTTCTGGAATGCTATGAACTTAATTCAGTGCCATGAATGACTTCATTACTGTTTGACGATGTTGAGTTCTTGTCGCCATTTGCGGATGAAATTTCAGTGATAACAAATGCCCCCTGATGGATGAGGTTAGGAGCATATGTATAGCTGAAATCCATCAATGTTTCTTCTACTGAGAATGTTGTTTTAAGAGAGACCAATAGTGGGACCGTTCAGAGCGATCCGTTGGAGAAAAAAGGAACTGGTAGGACCCGACCTTCTGAGAGTTGTGCAAAAAATAGAAAACTGTGTACAAACGAGGTGGGCATGCCCCATGCTTGTGTTGATGTAACTCTGCAAAATATGACTGAAGTGTTGGTGTAGACAACTGCAGCACCCTCGGGGGTGGTGATGATAAAGGCAGAAGACAATTCTGCAAAGGAACATACTCTGAACAATAGGCAATGATCGCGGTAATAAGTATCGACGATGATGCAGGCATTTGATGGCCCTACCTAGTTCAGAGGTCTTCGGAAAATGATAGAAATAACTGCAATAGTCTCAAAGTAAGACCCACCATAACATGAGAAAGTGTTGGCATCGAATGTTATGGGGGCCAATGACAGCACGGAGCAATGGTGTTTCACTCTGTGCCGTCTGAGATCTCTCATTGAATAGAGAATGAGAATCAAGATACTGTCGCCCTTCTGGAAAATGGTGCTGATGTCGACAAAAGGGGGACGTGACTCCCAGAAGCAAAGGGATTTATGGAATCTACTGAGGTGAGGAAGTGGTAGAGGTACATGGACGAAGTCAAGAAGTGGGAAGAATCAAGATTGCCCTTGGTTGGAGGATGTATGAGATAAAAAGTGGCCGCAACCGTGTAATAAGGTCGAGTGTCAGGAGGATGACAAGACCGATGATAAGTTGTTCCAGAGGCGGGACAAGGTGGACAAATTCAGAGGGTAGAGGTAAGTGATCTATGGAGTACTCTGAAGAGATGGACGATGCCGGCGATGGAAGATGATAAGTGAAACTCCAACCAAGGGTGACATGGGTTGCGTGTGGCCAAAAGGAAGCAAGTCGCTGACGGGGATGACAAAAGAAAATGGAATGACTGGTAATAAAGGCGTTTGTACAATAAATAATGAATAATTTTGGGGGGAAATGTACAAATACAGAAACGGGTGCCCCAGTGTGAAAAGCGTGCCCCAGGGAGGGCAGAATTGTCTTGGAAAACTGATGAAGGGTGGGGGCCCCATTGGTGAGTTTCTGTACGAGGTAGGTGAAATGAGGGTAGGTTCACAGATGGGCAAACTGATTGTGGATGAAATGGAGGGTTCATGATACCGTGGAGGTGCAGGTAAAAAATAGAACTGTCAAGAGATAATCTGGGAGTCCAGGTGGGAAAGCTAGCAAAATGAGGAGAAGCAGTATGTGGCTGATTCATGACATGATGAAAGACTATCGGGACTCCCATCCCTAAAGGGTAATGAAGAATAGCATGAGTGTCAAAAAAGTGCCAAAAGGTGCTATGAATGGGACAACTCATGTGGGTAAGAATGCTACCGAGTAACAGTACCGAAAATGCAAATGGAGGTGTAGGTACTGCAGAGCTGGGAATGAGGATCCTAAAGGATAATATTAGCGGGTGTGACTGGAAATGTAAATGCAATACAGTGGGAGAGACTACATGCCAGTGTTGAATATATACCTGAAGGGATGATGTCGATGACCAATGAGCAATTTCCTGTGCACATAACAACCAAATACTCAACGTGAACAATATCTGAAGAGAATTAAAGATATTAGCATGTATTTGACAAATGTGATAATGCACGTGCGTACCTAACCATGATATGAAGAAAAAGGTGCCCCGGGGTCTCGGGATGAAAAGTGACCCAGGGACAGCTATGATGTAGGTGGTGGGATGCTAATCCCGTGGCTGAAGACGGTTTGAAAAATGGACACCTTGGGCTCCCGGAATGGTGAGTGGAAGTTTGGAAAAAGGGATATATATAGCTGTAGGGCCCACATTGCCACCTCATTTGTACCTGCTGTAATAGTGACTGGACGAGCAAATTTCAGAGGAGATTTGGAGATTCGGGGAGGATGAGGCATCCGATCGACGTTCTGCGAGTATCAGGTTAGTGGTCTGATCATCCTGCATAGAAATAGGTTTTCAATTTTTGGGCAAGGCTGGTACAGAGGGCCATACAGGGGTAATTAGGGGATTTTGTATGGGGTGTGGGGGGGTGTAGAGAGCCCAAGAAGCTGAAGCGAGATTTTGCGTCCAACGGCTGGCATCGTCGGCATAACCAATGTGGTAGGCTAGTGGAGGAAGTATCTGTCAATAGCACAAAGGATAGTTTTAGACGAGAGGGTAGGAGAAAAAGATTAAAAACACTAAACAAGAAAAAATAACCTAAAGTAGAATGACTACTTTTAAGCATAAAATTTCTTGAGGTATAACCCATTGATGGGTTCCTTGAGCGAGAGGCCTTCGGGTGAGGCCAATATGTATGTGCCTTTGGTGAGGCAATGTTGGATAATGTAAGGGCCATGCCAGAGTGATTCAAACTTGCTGTGGCCAAAGGTATCATGAGCGATATCATAAGCCAGGACAAGGTCACCTTCATGAAATGATCGAAGGTTGACATGGCGATCAAATGATCGACGATCTTCATCCAGAGACTCCAAGTTCAGCCAGCACTGCTCCATTGGAGCAGTGTCAGGTAATAGCTCAATTGCGGTGTGTAAGGTGGGGATTTCGCACTCAATGGGAAGAGTTGCCTCGACCCCATGGACTAAATGGAATGGCGAGAAACTAGTAGTGGTCTTTACTATCGTTCGATAAGCCCATAGCATAGAAAATAACATATGATGCCAATTGGTTTTATGTTTATTAACCATGCACTGTAACATGGTCTTGAGGACTTTGTTCACTGCCTCGACCTGTCCGTTTGACNCTCAATTGCGGTGTGTAAGGTGGGGATTTCGCACTCAATGGGAAGAGTTGCCTCGACCCCATGGACTAAATGGAATGGCGAGAAACTAGTAGTGGTCTTTACTATCGTTCGATAAGCCCATAGCGTAGAAAATAACATATGATGCCAATTGGTTTTATGTTTATTAACCATGCACTGTAACATGGTCTTGAGGACTTTGTTCACTGCCTTGACCTGTCCGTTTGACTGAGGGTAATATGGGGAGGAAAAATCGTGAGAGAAGCCTAACTGAGATGAGAGTTCAACGAAGATATCATTTTTGAAGTGTTTCCCATGATCGAAAACGATTTGGAGTGGGACTCCAAAACGGGATATGACGTGATTAAAGAAAAAATGCGCTGCAGTTTCAGCGGTGTTGTTGAAAGTGGCCATAGCTTCGGTCCATTTGGTGAAGTAATACACGGCGACAACAATGTATTTGTGACCATTGTTGGAGGGAGGATTACAAGTCATAAAGTCGATGCCCCATTTACAAAAAGGGCCTGCAGTAATGACAGGGTGAAGAAGAGAGGGGGGAGCTTGGGCTTTGTTGGTGTAGAGCTAACATTGCTCACATTGTTTCATAGCATGAATGCAATCATGAAAAAAGGTAGGCCAAAAGTAACCGGCTCGGATAATATTTTGAGCCGTGGATATACCTGAAAGATGGCCCCTACATGCTTCGATGTGGCAGTCGTTTAAGACTCTATCGGCCTCGTCAATAGTTAGGCAATGACGAAGAATGGTGTCGACGCCCCATTGATATAGGATGTCTCCGATGAGGAGATAGTGGGGGACCTGATGGCGAATACGCCGACGATCATCTCGTGATAAGTGGTGATCAAACTTTTGAGTTCGTAGGTACATGAGAAGGTTTCCATACCAAGGATCATCTGAAGCGGTGTAAAAGATAGGTTCGTCAGGAAAGTCGGTGTTGACGGGGGCACTGGTGGTGTCAGAGGGGAGGGTCGTGACAAGTTCGGTGAGAACGAGGGCCTTCTTGCTCTTAGGTGTTGAGAACTAGAGGTCGTACTCCTGAAGGATAACGATCTAATGAGCGAATTTTCCATTAACTTGGCGACGGCTGAGCAAGTATTGCATAGGGTTGGAATCTGCGACGACTTTTGTGGTGCGAAGCAGAATGTAATGGCGCAGTTTCTATACTGCGAGGACAACTGCAAGAGCAAGTTTCTCTTCGTGTTTATACTTCAAGGGTGGCCCTGAGAGGTTCTTACTAACGTAGTAAATGATGTGTTCACGATTTTTATCTCCGAGCTGGACGAGGACGCTGGCTACTGATACAGCTGATGCTGATACGTAGAGGATGTAGTCGCGATTATAGTCAGGTGCAATGATTAAAGGTGCATTTGACAGTGTTCTTTTAAGATCGTCAAATGATTTTTGGGCATAGTTGTCCCAGTGAAACAGGATGTCGTGACGTAGTAAGTGAAGGAAACCATGTGTGCGGATGGCGTAATCTGGGACAAAGCACTGAAGAAAGTTAGCTTTGCCCTGAAGACTCTGAAGTTGCCGTAAATTCCAAGGAGGTGGAATTTTAGTGATAGCTTTGACTTTGAGGGGGTCCATAGTAATACCGCTTTGGGAAATAATAAAACCGAGGAGGTACCCTGTGGTGACGCAGAACACACACTTTAGAGGATTCAAGCGGATGTTGTACTGGCGACACCGTTAAAAGATGATTCGTAAATCATCGAGATGCTGGGTGCGTTTCTTGGATCAAGTTGTGAGATCGTCCAAGTAGGCGAGGATGATTTCAGCCAGATCGTGAAAGATGTATGTCATCACCCGCTGGAAGGTTGCGCCAGCGTTTTTTAAGCCAAAAGTCATGACATGATATGMAAAAGTACCCCATGGGGTAATGAATGCGGTTTTATATTGATCGGTTGGGTGAATTTGAATTTGGTTATAGCCAGAGAATCCGTCCATAAAGGAGAGAGCCTCGTGACCAGCGTAGTCATCGATAATTTGATCGATGAAAGGCATTGGAAAATTGTCTTTTGGACATGCGTTATTGAGATCGCGAAAGTCTGTGAAAACATGGATAGTGCCCTGTTTCTTGTCAACGGGTACAGGGTTGGAAACCCATAAAGTGTAAGCAATGGGGTAAATAAACTCGGCCGTACGTAATTTGTCAATTTCGGCTTTGATAGCCGTGGCCTTGGATGGGTGTAGCGGTCGCTGGTTCTGGCGAGCTGGTGTGATGTCAGGACAGGTGTCGATGTGATGCTCGAAAATAGATGGGTCAATGCTAGGCATTTCTATGTATGACCAGGCGAAAACATCCCTATATTCCTGGAAGAGGGCTTTATATGCGGCGATTTCCTGAGGAGTGCAAGCAGCTCCAATGATGATTTCTTCGACGATGTCGTTTTTAATGGAAATGTTGATTTTGATGGTGGGGGAAATGTTGGCCATATTACCTTCTTCAAAAGCATCAGGGGAAAGAATGGGATTGTTGAACCAATCGATAGGCCCGGATGGGATAAAATCTTTGGTTTCGACTGCGTAAATGGGGTTTTGGTTAGGAGGCATGAGGGCTTCCTATGGAAGGAAGAGTGCACGATGATGTAGTGCATCCCATGGAGAATCTGGGTGGTGAATCTCTTCCAATATCTCTTCGTCGCATTGGAAATGGCGGGAATATAAGGGATCATGAGGAGTGACCATAGTGATGGAGTGGTTTCCCCCTGTTGGAGAAGCAGGGGGAGCAATGCCAGGAGATGGTGAGGGTTCACTCGACATAAACCATATATTGAAATACTGAGGGGTACCCGTGGTGGTTGGGTGGATAGTATCCACAGGGGAATGAGCAGGAGAGTTGGGGGGATTGCGGGGTGAATCCTCAGAGATGTCATTAGAGAACCATGGAGGTGTTGGGAGTGCCTCGGGCTCAGGAGAAATGACATGAAGATCCTCGAGTGACGAAGTAATGTCAATTATCGCCTCTGTGCGTTGGTGACGCAGGGCCAATTGACGTTGCCTGTATGCAAGGATCATAGGACACCGGTATGTAAAATGAGTTAATGAATCACAGAGAGAGCAAGGGCATCTCAAATGTTCATTGACTGAAGTGGTGACATAGCGAATGTCAGTGATATTCGAAGAGGACGTAGCAGGGCGTGGGTTGTTCTGGAAGTTCTGGCATACAACAGCTAATGTCTGTCGAAAGCGTGGAAATGCTGGGCAATGATGGGTGTAATGGCCATATTCTGAACATATAGCACACGCATATTTGGTCCTCAACCCTTTACTACTGGAAGGTTGGGTGGTAGGGGGGGAAATAGTAGTAGTGACGGGTGTTGTGGGAGTTTTATTGGGGGGAATCAAATTTCGTAATTTAGGTAGGGATGGGAAATTGTTGGTTTGGTGGCCCTCTTTCTCACATAGTGCGCAAGGTGGTGGGATGCGTGGAGGTAGTGGAGCGGTGGGCTCTTTATTCTTCCTCCTGCCCCCAGCTGTAGCAGGGGGGGTAGTGAGTATGGGGGTAGTGGGGGTAAGGACATGAATCGTCATGAGGATTCCTTCCTGTGGGGGAAGGGATGGTCGAGGGACCATCTCTAATGGGTGTAAATACCAAACTGGGATTACTAACACCATATTAGGTAGTGTGAGAATGGCGGCTACCTGAAAAGCTTCTATACCTGGTGGAGGGTAAAAGAAGGGAATTTGAGTGAGGGGTTGGGGAACTTTCTCCCAGATGGGATTATTCCCTTGAGGGGATGTGGAGTCATGGACTCTTGAGGTCAACGAGTGCACAGGAGGCTTCGACTGGAGTGGTTCTGCGACTATTGAGACATCAGAAATGTCGGAAGCCTCCTGAGGAGGAAGAGAATCCTCCGTGTGAGTTTCGTTAGATGAGATGAAACATACTTGATTAGCAGGATGAAGGAGTGGTGGTGCTCCATGGTACATCCCTAACAAGGATGGATCTTTAAAATTCCCTGGACCCATCTCAACGAGTGGATATGCATCTTGGTTGGTGTGAATGAGAGGAAGAATGTTATCGAGGTTGGAAAATGGGTTAGGCTCATAATGTGAGACTTGGTCGATGGTCACAACCTTTCCGTTGTGGGGAAACATGATTGTCTGAAAGACAGAGGATGCCACTGCCTTCATAGCATACATGTAGCTACGTCCGAACAAGATATTGTAATAAAGTGGAGTGTCGATAACTTCGATGTCAATTAGAATAGTTTTGCCCCCGAGTTCAATGGGGACATCCCCGAGTTCAATGGGGACATTTTGGAAGAGCCCTTCGGGAGATGATGGTCATCCATCATAAGCTCGTAATGTGATGGTGGAGGGTATGAGTTCCAGGGAACCAAGTTTCTGCCATACTATTTTGGACATGATGCATGTAGATTCACCTTCATCGATGATACACCGATGAACGGTGATGTTCCGTATTTTTACTGGTATTTGAATAGCGACCAGGGCACGAAGACGAGGTTTGCTATTGTCAATATCAAAGGTGATGGGTCGAGTATCTGCAGGGTCGACTGCCCCCAAGGTGGAAAGTAGAGACTTCCATTGTGTAGGACAAGTCTGGAGAACTTCAAAGACTGACATGGCAGCCGATAATTGTGCTAAGTCGTCTACCAAGCTATAGTTGTGAGTGGCCCTGGCCTGTGGGTTGTGGACATTCCTACGCAAGGGGATGCGAGGGATGCGTAATGGTGGTTCGGTGGAAGGGCGAGGGATCACCAACGGGGGTCTCGTCGATGTAGGGTTTGTCTCTTGAGAGATAGGAGTAGACTCAGCTGGATACTGATGATTTCGTGTTTGCAGAAGGATTTCTTCCTCACTGGTGAGGAGAATTGTACGCTCTGCTGGATTGTTGAGGTTGTGGTATTGACCTACCTGAGGTGGGGGATGTTGCGTGTCCTGTTGAGTGTTTATCACACCTTGATGTGGGACAGGATTTTGCAACACGGCGGGAGGGGGTTGTTGCATATACTGTTGTGGTGCCTGCTGAGGGGCAGTTTGTGCAAGCGAAGGGGGAAGGCTCCCAGAGTCTTTAAACTGTTTGAAATCAGCGATCTGGGGGCAATGGTGAGTGTAATGACCAAATTCACCACAAAGGGAACAAGGGAAGATGGTTTTAACATTATTCGACCCTTGGAGTTTGATATTATTGTCTCCTTGGAGGTTTCGGTTCCCTTAGTTCTGGTTGCCCCCAGTGGGTTGGTGTTGTGGGGGTTGATTCCTGCCTTGACCAGGATTGTTATTATTCCTGTTCCGTCCTTTCTTCTTGGCATTGTTCGAAGGGTGAGTTGGGTTGGCTGTGTTCAACTGTTCAAAATTTTGGTATTGTTGAGCAGTAGAAGGTTGAAAAAAATTTACCCCCGCATGAGGATGTGGGGGAGCCATGGGTTGTGGAGGACTAGGAAACAAAAAATATGGATTTTGGGGAGGTACCGATCCATAAGGTACATAGGAAGGCGTAGTTCTCTCACTAGTACTATAAGATGACGTTGAGGGAGTACCACTGTGTGTGGGAATAGGTGGATGTATGAGAGGTGCTGGTGGTGGTCCACTGATGGGTGGAGGTATAGCAACAGGATATGGCTGTTGATAAGGGGGTGGGGGGTAATAAGGAGTGCCCCCATATACCGGTGGGTATTGAGGTGTTCCATACATCGGTGGTGGTTGGGTTTGTGGACCATGGTGTGTGGTGGCACCTATTAGTCTGTTTGCTGAGTGCTACATCTCAGGTTTTTCTTGGCCAAATGGCACAGGTTTTGGAAGGCCAAGAAGTACCGTGTATAAGTACCCTGAATGTGCATAAATAAGGTCATACTGTTGGGCCTTACTGATGGCTTCCTCTTCAAATTGAGGGAAGTTGGAAGCAACATCCTTTCCAAGGAGAGAGACAAGTTATCTAAGAAACCAGTCAAGGCATTGTTGCTTGGTGGTTTCTGCTTTACACAAAATATGTCGCCTACGCCACTCATGAATGTGGTCAGCGATGTGGGTGGATGAGGTCTGTTTGAAGTTAGACAGTATTTCTAGACCATTGTCATGGCAGATGGGTAATTGGAAAAATGTTAAGAAGGCTTTGGCCAAGGACTCAAAGGTCCCATGGGATCCTGNTTCTGCTTTACACAAACTATGTCGCCTACGCCACTCATGAATGTGGTCAGCGATGTGGGTGGATGAGGTCTGTTTGAAGTTAGACAGTATTTCTAGACCATTGTCATGGCAGATGGGTAATTGGAAAAATGTTAAGAAGGCTTTGGCCAAGGACTCAAAGGTCCCATGGGATCCTGATTTTTCTTCGACATACCATTTGGCTGAGGGGTCGGTAAGTGTGCATTGAAATAATTGTAGTTTGATGGAATCATCCATGATGCTATTAGAAGAACACCATAGATGAAAGGTCATGACATGGTTGGCGGGGTCATCCCCCACCTTTCCCTCAAACTTTGGTATGTCTGAAGGAAGTTTTGTTGGCATGGCAGGCCATGTGGCGTCATGCAATATAGGATCATTGGTGAGTTTGGTGAGATTCGATTTGTTGAGAGAGGCCAAATATGGCATCTGTAGTGGGGGGGGAGGGTTATCTCCAGCCATGGTGTGTTGTGAACCTGACCCTTGATGGGGACTAGGTGGGTTGGTGCTCCCTCCTTGAGAGGAAGTGGGTCCTCTGCTCCCGTGTAAAGGAGAGCGAGTGAATGGATGACCTTGGGATGTAGACCCAAGTAATGTAGAACCAAGAAAAACTGATCCTAAGATAGTAGCACTCACAAGAGTGTGTGAAGGAGGTACCGATGAGCGGGTACGACCAGATACTCCCCCTAAGATAGGAGGGAGGTTGAGCAAGCGTCGTGAATGACAGGGGTTCTATGGTTCCCCTATGATGTCAGACTAGTTGTGTGAATGTGTACCAAAAAGTGGTGAGAGAAATATAGAAACAAGAGTTTTTGCGGTGACTTGTTACACAATATATATATCAAAGTCAAATTGTAATCAGATGTGCATCATACATAAAATGAGAAAGAAGCATATATATGGGTAAGTGGGTTTTGTCCGCATGGGGGAATCAAAAGAAAGCAAATGCTCGTGTCCTAGAAGACGTAACGTCCTTCCTCTCAAATAGCAATGGACCTTCCAATAGTACTCAACAGTGGGGTCTGAAGTCACCAGAAGAGACACTAGTGAAGGATGAAACAATTGGTTATAATGAGGGGTAGAGGGGTCATATCCTGAAAGAGTTGGCGATACTTCCCAATAGCCACACAAAACCAATCAAAGTGCAATTGCATCCCACAATCGTCACCTGGGTAGATGTCCTAAAGTTGGTCACTAGGTACCTCAGTCAAAGTGTGGCATTTAGATTTTCGGCCTAAGAAATGGATCACGGGC
>JASDQU010684010.1:30876-42479 GCA_032191745.1 Picea mariana | reverse complement strand
TTTTACACAAGCACATAGCTACATTAACCATTGAACACATAATAACATATACATTCCATTGACTAGTAAGGCATAAAGTTCCATTTGAAGCTCTATTTTTACTAGTTTTGTAGATACCTTATGACACTTTCCTATATCCCTTGGATTTATCCATCATTTGAGATCTTTGGTAGTAGATACAAATTTATTTATGTTCTTTTAGGGATGTTGATATTTACAAAATTTTGTGTGTTGGTGTAATTTACTATTATTGTGGCATTGTTGCTCTTTTAATGAAAAGGAAAAGAGTTGAAAGCAATCTTGAAAAAATGTAGAATTCATTTTGTTATCAAATATAAACAACCATGAGTAAGATGGAATTGAATTGCAAAGAGTGAATATGGCATTATACTTAACAAAGAATAATCTATTGTATATATAGAACAATTATTTCTTGAGTGCATCATATTTTTTAACACAATTTCATAGTGTACAAGAAATATTCATTGCCAAGAGTCATTTATATTTGGACTAGGTTGACAAAACACATCTTGAAACCATCTAGTGAGACCTAATGATAATGGGTAAGTAAATCTCCCCCTATGCTTCACACGTCCTACATATCGTCACGAGTCTTGGTCACATCTCTATGTAATATATGAGTGACCTACTTGTGTAGTAAACTTCTCAAAAAGGAACCAGTCTCCCGCTTTGGTGGTCTTTTCCAATGTCTTCCATTTTGGTGGTCTTTTCCCTACCTTCTAGTTAACAAAAACTCTTCATAGGTAAATTGATATTTCATTGAATTTCTATATAATAGTGTTTTTAATGGTATATCAATGTTCTGTACAGTGATCTCCTTCTCCATTCTCAAATGATTTAGCCAAGAATTGGCATATTTATGCCAACCCCCATTAAGCAATAGGTAGCAAATTTTCTTTCATGTTAGTAGTCTCTTGTGTCTGTACATTAGGTACCTAGTTTTAGTCATTCTCTTAATGGGGAAATAACTAATTATATGAGGATAGGATAGGTTACTTATGATATTAATTATAAGATAAAAAATTATAAACACTTTGGAATTTTCTGAGTATTTCTCCATCCATATATATAATAAAACAAGATTGATGAATGTCTCAAAAGGGGTTTATTTTTTTCCCAGGGCCAAGATTCATACGATTTACAATTGTTTTCAAAGTAAAAATAGGTTTTGGACATGGAGGGATATGATGTTATGAAGATTAAACTCTTTGTTTTGGGGATTCTAATGCATTACATTATATGCGGTCTTTGTGGATCCAACCATAGGAAAATTTTAAGGAATATTAAAGAAATGTTCTAATACATTTTTTTAGTGGATCCAACCATAGGGAACTTTTAATGAATCCACTTGCTTGTTGTTTTTCTGAATTGATTTCCCTTGGTGAACCCAACTTTCTAATTTCAATGACTTCTTTGTGTGGGTTTTGTTGATTATTATGAAAACATTGTGGTTTTATTTTCTGTCCTTTATCTCTTTAGTCATCAGTCCTTTCCTGAGCAGTTGGCCAGGAGCCGAATCGATGGTCGTCACTTTGGTGTTTAAATACCTATAGATTCAAATGCCCTGCTTTTCTGTGCATGGATGATGAGTGAAGGATAAGAATTTTCCATGTTGTCTATGCACCCCTTACTTATCTTTTAGTTAATTGATTCATGGTTGAATGTTTAGTATTTGTGTATTCTTCTTTGATGTGGATTGTGAATGATAAACTTCTCAATGGAATGACAGTCCCTTGGCAAACCCAACTTCTGATTTCAATGACTTCTATGTGTGGGTTTTATTGATTATTGTGAAAATATTGTGGTTTTATATTCTGTCCCTTATCCCTTTAGTCATCAATTCATGCCTGAGTAGTCGGCCAAGAGCTGAATCGACGGTCATCACTTCGGTTTTTAAATACCTATAGATTCAAATGCCATGCTTTTTTATGCATGGATGATGAGTGAAGGATAAGAATCTGCCATGTTGTCTATTGATCCCTTACTTATATTTTAGTTGATTGATTCATGGTTGAATGACCATTCTTTGCGTATTCTTATTTGATGTGGATTGTGAATGATAAACCTCTCAGTGGAATGACAGTCCCTTGGCGAACCCAACTTCTGATTTCAATGACTTCTATGTGTGGGTTTTATTGATTATTGTGAAAAGATAGTGGTTTTATCTTCTGTCTCTTATCCCTTTAGTCACTCACGATAAGAGACAGTCACTCACGATGATTCTAAGGGGTGCACAACAAGGCGGGGGCCTTATTCCTTAGAATCTCTTAGTCTCCCACAATTTCACCTAGCGGAGTGTTGACTCCAGCGGTTATTGATGTCTACCAATCAGTCAAGAGGTGAGTGGAACCCTTGGAGCACATGGTGCATCTTGAAGTGCACGTCGTACAAAAGAAACAAAACAGTGAGTGGCACCCTTGGAGCACGTGCTGCATCCTGAAGGGCACGTTGCGCAAAAGAAACAAAAGAGGCGAGTGGCACCCTTGGAGCACGTAGTCCGTCCTGAAGGGCACATCGCGATGATGATGATAAAGGAACAAACCTAGATGGCCTTAAGACAATTAGCATGTTAAGAATTCTTAAACAACTTACCTAACTAAATGTCGCCCAGTTAAGAATCTAAGTGCTAAGTCTGAAACTTTGCTAGGGGTAAAATTTTGTCTACCCTTGAGAAAACATCTTTAAAAAATTAAAATAGTAAAATTTAAAATAAAAACCCTTTAAGTAATAATTTTGGTCTTCATAAATTTTTGGGGTAAATGAAGAGAGTAAGAAATTAATTAAAAGCAGTGGATATAAAATATAAAGAAGAATTTAATTATTTTTTTAATTTTTGATAGTTTAAAAAGATGTTGAATTAATAATAAAAGGGAAAAAGGGGTTAAATTGCAACTGTCGTTTTTAGCTCTAATAAAAAGGGGAAAGAGGGAAATTATAACATTTAGGAAACTAGGGAATGGAGTTAACTTAAAAAGGGGAAGAAGGGAACTTATGGTAAAAAGAGAGGTCAACTTAGTAAAGAACCTGCAATAAAGAACCTTCTAAATTGAACTAAATTAGCAACTTCATTTTAGGGAAAGTATTTAAAACCTGTAAGGGAATCTAGGGACACCTAGGAGTAAAAATAGGAGTAATTCTAGGTGGGTGAGGGAAATAAGACAATTTAATAAATTAAAGAAAATAGTTAATGGAGAAACGTGGGGAATGGATGACACTTGTACGAAGGAGAGTTTTTAGAAGATTTTTATTAAAACTTAAATTAAATGAGATTTAGGGAAAGATGGAAGTTCTAAAACTCTATAAAAGAAAGGGAAGAGAAGGAAGAAAGTGGATCGGCTATTAGCGTAACGTTACATTGCCGGATTTGTGACTTGACTGATTACTTGTGGGGAGTTGGGTTTTCCCAGCTCGGATAGGAGTGGTAGCTCAGCCTTGCGAGGTGAACTTGGAGCTAGACATACCATTTGGATATTGTGTGGCCCCTTTGCGGCTCGGGGGTCTAAGGGGGAAGCAGAGTAACCCTAGCATTGGATGGGAGGTACCGGTGTAGTCTCAACGGTCAGCGAGCGGCAGCGGCACAAAGCGCGCGGATGACACTCGGGGCAAGCGAACAAGCAACGGTACACATTTCTATTGAATGATAGAATGATGTAGGATTTATGACTTAGATATGCATATGTAATGAGTAGAAAAATATTTAGCTTAATCGGTGTTTAGTTCTTGTTGGTTGACTGTTTTTTTAATACTTCGACGATTAAATTTGTGTAACGGATGCAAAAATATTAACTCGGCTAATGTAATCCAGTAATGGATGAAAAAGAAAAATGTGTATGACTTCGGCGATTGTGTTATATGATCATTGCACAATGTTGTTCCTGAGTTTGCCTAATGATGGAGAATCTAGTCTTGCGCCTTCCTCATTTCACCGGCAAAGTTTTATGGTGTTTTTACCCTTGCTGTGTAAATTTTATTGTGTAAACTCTAGCTTGCGCCCCATCCCTTAATTGGCGAATTTATCTGTGTAGATATCATGATAGCTTTTGGTTCTGGCATTTCATTTTGTATTTACTGACTATCTATCCTCCTTCGTCAACGAGCTTTCTATTTTCGATGTTAGCGACTAGACTTGTCTTTTCCTTCAGAAGATAATTGCGCCCTTCCGGGACTGTAAATGATGTAAAAGTGTTGATATCCTGGTAGTGTAATCGAGTTAATAAAGTCTGGAATAACAATCTAATTCAATGTTCCAACATTCTCAATAATTTGTTCAACGAATCTCATCTCAACAGTCTCCTTTTAGTGATCTAACCACACTTCGCTTGCAAGATCAATTCACATTTCATTAGGAGCAGGCCCGTGATCATAAAAGATCCCATTGCCAGTTTTGAAAGACTGTCACTCGATTGTATTGATGACTCTGAATATAACGTGCTATGGGGTTTATTGCGTTAAATGACTCATGGATCTACCGGTGAGAATCCACGCTATGATAAGCTGGAATCAAGAAACAGTCTCTTTATTTCTTAAATGACTTTTTTTATAAAAGACTCCTTTTATTAAAATATTTTGTTGTCCCAGCCTGTGTTTTTCCCTGGAGATGTAAACTTTCAATTTTATATCTTTGGAAGCATTCCTTCTCCCTGACTGCGTTTGGGTTTTCCTTGATTGACTAAACCTTTCTGACTGTCATGGATCCCTTACCTGCTAATACCATGATTCTACCAGCGATTACATTGCCAGATAGCATCCACGATTTGGCTGTCATGAATTTAAGGCTGGCATGTGAGTCATTAACTTTGACAGTGCTCTTACTCTCTCCTTTAGATAATTCTCTACCAAGACATTTTATTTATTGGTTGATTGTCCTCGGATACACCCCTAGTGTTAATGATTCTTTTATCTATTCTTAGGGTTAAACTTTGGTGGACAGCAGGTGTCAGCGTCAATAGGTTCTGCATAAACGTTAAGGAAACTGTTAGATAGCGCTGGTAAAGAGATATTGTCAGAAGGTTGAATAATCGAGCTATATTTTAAGTTGGTAACTTTTTTTGATTTATATTTTTTTATTCTAAATGGTTAACGCAGAATGATAGCGCTGGATTTTATTTATATTTTTATATTTTAAGATTGTTAAATAGCATTGGAAAAAGAATTTTGTTAGAATGATAGCACTGGATTTTATTTATATTTTTATATTTTAAGACTGTTAGATAGTGCTGGAAAAAGGATTTTGTTAGAATGATGAATAAACATGGTAGCTTGTATTTTTATTTGCTAAATGATTAATTTTTCATTGAGATTTATTTAATTATTGTGGAATGGTTTATAAATATAAGGTAACAAAAATATATATAAACTTGGTAGTGATGATTAGTATTAAAATAATGAGGTGTTGATAATGGTATAAATGCTTTCATTGATAATTGGTTAAAATTTCGATTGGTTATATGATTAGGTTATGATTTAACAAGTTGCCAGAAGTAGTTGTGAGTTATGTCAAATTAGGATTTTGACCTTGATAAACCAGACTTGAATTTAGAGTTGTCATTATCTTGTAATGTGATTGTTATTATTGCAAGGTTATTTTGATTTAAAATGTAATGGTGTTGTCATTTTGTGGTAATGATATGGTAGTTTTATTGTGATGGATAACACATAAGATGTAATGGGATTGTTATTTTTGCAAAGTTAATGGGATATAAATGTAATGTGTTTATTATTTTATGGTAGCATTATTGTAACTTTTATTGTTATTGATAAACATATATAGTGTAAGGTCTTTGAATCAAGTACAATAATTTATTATGATTTAGTAAATAAGGGTTGTTGTTCATTTTAACCAATGTTTGAACTTAGTTGGTAAACCTTTCGTGTGCTTGGTCTGCTTGTGTTGGGCGGGATGTAGACACCTCCATGTTCCTTAGAACAATCACCAGCCCTGAGACCTTAAATGGTTAAAATCGATGGGAACCTGGGCTTGAGCATTGCTTATGTGTCTTGGAGGTCCTAACCATTGCAGGGTAGGATGGATGGGTAGTCAGTCTTATTATTTGGTCGGTTGAATGTTGTTCATTGTTGACAGATGTTGATGTGAATCTTAGGTCTTTATGTTGATATCGCAGTGGCATGCATCATGATTCGTCGTCATGTGGCTGCGCAGAGTATAATGTCTTGTTTCCCTTGCACACACGCACACACAAAAAAAAAATTGCACTTGTTTTTAGAGGTTTGTCGTCGTAACGAGGAGGATCGTTACATATGGTATCAGAGTGGATTCAACCCGCGACTTGGGATCACTATGGCTTTCGTTGACCTGATTTGATTATATAGTTGTTGATCGAATTGATTGTGTGCGTACAAGTAATCATGGTTAGAGGACGCCATGGAGAAAGATGATGGGGTGCTAGGGGAGGAGGTGCGATGCCTCCAGTAGCATCCACACCTGAGGGGTCTAACCCCCAAGGAGACGAGCAGGTTCTCGGATAGGAGCAGATAGAAATTGGCGATGTTGTCAGGATGATGAGATCTTTTCAGCGCATGTCCGAGGCACTGATCAGTCGTTTGGATAGAGATGAGGCCAGAGTGTTGGCACCCGCTGAGGTTCCACCTTGTGCTCTGGTCGGTACTGGTAGCATACACCGTGAACTCGAGAAGGTCAAATTTCCTGAGTTCCCTGGTGCCCCGGATGACATAGCTACCAAGGCATGGTTGGAGAACATGGCGATGTGCTTCGCACTTCGCGATTATACCTCCAACATGAATTTCTTCATGGAGGTATTTCAATTGAAGGGGAGCGCTCTTCTATGGTGGAAGACGCTCCTACCCCAACTGAACATGGTCGTCGAAGACGTGTCATGGGAACTATTCCAGGAACAGTTCCGAGAGAAGTACCTTTCAGAGGAATTCATTGAGTGTCAGCTCAATGAGTTCAACGCCTTATGACAGGGAGGTCGTATGGTGCCCGAGTACGAGGCACATTTTATGGAGCTGCTCCGGTATGCTCCGCACCTTAACACTGAAAAACTTAAGGTCAACAGGTTCGTGTTCATCCTTAACGACAGCCTACGTGAAAAGGTTAGGATTTTGATGCCTCAAACCTTGCATGATGTTGTATAGAAGGCCGTCATAGCAGAGGAGGAGCTTATCAGTGGGGGTTAGACCAAGACTCCAGCGAGACCAACAGGGCAGGATTCATCTAGAACACAGCAGCACCAGACACCAACGAGACATACGCTGGGAAATCATGGCTTCTAAAGGGGATCCACTTTCACTACACCTTGGCGACCACCACCTCAGCAGTGGACACCTTATCGGGGACCACCACATCAGCAGCAGCGTCGCCTGCAACAGCGGCAGTTTAGGCCTGTTCAACAGAACAGACTAGGGTTCCAGGCTAGTGGGCCATCATCTTCTACTTCGGGTACCAGGACTACTGGGCCGAAGAAAGGGTGTTGGATGTGTGGGGAGCCACACTACCAGTGCAACTGTCCTGTGGATAGGAACAGAGCATCTGGATCAGTCGGACCCACTACCGTGGGAGATATGGGCAAGGCCCATCGGATTCATGCAGCGGTGAATAATCGCCAGGCAGAGCATCAGTCGACTATGCTCGAGATGACAGGTACTGTCGTTGACCAGACCCTTAGTATTTTGATAGATCCTGGTGCTACCGAGAGTTTCATTTCTAGTGCAGCGCTAAAAGGATTAAGGTAAAGGCAGTCGAACCAGACAAGTTTAGCTTCATAGAGATGGCTTCGCAAGCCTAACAAAAGGTTGGAGGAAAGGTTACGGGCTGTGCCCTTAACCTGGGAGATTTTGTCACAAGGACCAAACTGTACATCAAAATCTTAGGATCTTATGATGTCGTGATTGGTATGGATTGGTTAGAATCGCATGAGGCGATACTCAACTATAAGACGAAATGGTTGAGCTTGGTCGATGACGAAGGACAGAGACATGTGATTATAGGATGGAATCAAGGATTTTCCCTGAGGTTCGTCTCTTCCTTACAGTTACAAAAGAGTATGCGCAAAGGGTGCAAGCTTTATGTGATCCTTGCGCTAAACGAGAAGGGAGTAGCGGGAGGTCTAGAACACCTTCCGGTGGTGAGAAAGTTTGCGGATGTGTTTCTGGAGGAGTTACCTAGGATGCTTCCGGAGAGGGAATTGGAGTTTACCATATACCTAAAACCAAGGACTGAACCGATAGCAAGAACGCCTTATCGAATGTCGACCCCGGAGTTACAAGAGTTGAAAATGAAACTGAAGGAGTTGTTGGACCTGGGACTGATACGTCCTAGTGTATCACCGTGGGGTGCACCTGTTATTTGCATATGAAAGAAGGAAGAATCGTGGAGGCTTTGCATTGACTACTGTCAACTGAACAAGGCTACGATCAAGAATCAGTATCCCTTGCCAATAATTGATGATATGTTTGATCAATTGAAGGGTGTGACGGTGTTCTACAAGATCGATTTGCGATCAGGGTATCACCAGTTGCGGATCAAGGAGGATGACATCCCTAAGACCACCTTTAAGATGAGGTTTGGACATTACGAGTTTACTTTTTTACTGTTTGGACTGACAAACGCCCCAGGGGTATTTATGAGTTTGATGAACGAGGTGTTCTGGGAGTACTTGGATGAGTTCGTCCAAGTGTTCATTGACGATATTTTGATCTACTCTCAGATGATGGAGGAGCATGACGAGCACTTGTGCTTGGTACTACAGTGTTTGTGAGAGCACAAATTGTATGGGAAGTTGTTCAAATGCTCTTTTTATCAATCGAGGATTCACTACTTAGGGCATGTCATCTCCAATGAAGGCATCGTCGTGGATCCAGCCAAGTTCAAGGCTATTAGGGACTGGTTTGCACCGACAAATGTCACGAAAGTGTGTAGCTTTATGGTTTTAGCAGGATACTATCGACGGTTTGTCGAGGGATTTTCGAAGATAGAAAATCTGATCACGAAATTACAAAAGAAAAACAAGAAGTTTGTTTGGACCGAGAAATGCGCGGAAGCATTTTGGAGGCTTAAGGAGTTGTTAACAACAACACCGATACTAAAGGTCCCTGACATGGATGCGGACTTCTTGGTATGCACAGACACTTCCAAGGAAGGTTTAGGCAGAGTCTTGATGTAATACCGATGAGTGATTTCTTACATTTCGAGGAAACTGAGAAGGCATGACGAGAACTACGCGACGCATGATTTGGAGTTATTAGCCATTGTATATGCCTTGAAGGTTTGGAGACACTACCTTGCTGGACAAAAATTTGAACTAAAGACTGATCATTGTGGACTACAACACATTTTTACGCAAAGCGACCTGAACGCTCAACAACAGCATTGGTCGGAACTGTTTAGCGAGTACGACTTTGAGTTTTCTTACATAAAGGGAACAATGAACCAAGTGGCGAATGCTCTGAGTTGGAGACCACGCATCTTCTCGGTGTTGCCTCTTTAGACGAATCTACGTGAGAAGATTCTCACTTTATAGCGTGATGATGACTGGTACAAAGAGGTTGAGGGTTCTATCGAACAAAACACAATGATGGTACCACGATATGAGGGATTTTCAGTTGATAGTGATGGGTTATTGAGGTTTAAAAGTTGGATTTACATACCGCCAAACGACAAGTTGAGGATGTTGATCCTGAGCGAGGCTCATAGAGTAGTTTACATGGCTCACCCGGGAGTCACGAAGATGAGGGCAGACCTTAAGCTCTTATTCTTTTGGAAGGGAATGAAGGTAGACATAGTCAACTATGTGGCAAGATGCCTCGAATGTCAATAGGTAAAGGCTGAACATAGACACCCAGTGGGATTACTACAACCGCACGCTATTCCAAAATTGAAATGGGAGGTTATTTCAATGGATTTCATTGTTGGATTGCCACTGACGGCAAGGAGACATGACTCAATTTTCATAGTAGTAGACACTCTAATGAAGAGTGCTCACTTTATTCCTGTGCGTACGACATATCAGGCACCTAACATTGCTAGATTTTTTATTAGTGAGATTGTGAGGCTGCATGGCATGGCTAAGAGGATTATATCCGATCGAGGATCGGTGTTTACTTTAGTACTGCATATCACCCAGAGACTGACAGACAGACCGAATGAATGAACCAAACCTTGGAGGACATGTTGTGCATGTACGTGATGGACCAACAAAAGTGTTGGGAAGAATTCTTGCCTCTAGTAGAGTTCGCTTACAACAACAGTTACCAAAGAACTATTAAAATGGTGCCTTTCGAGTTTCTTTACAGGAAACCGTGTCAGACGCCCTTGAGTTGGGATTGTCTTGAGGATAGGGTCTTGGTGGGACCAGAAGCAATCCAAGAAATGGAAGAGCAATTGCAAACCAGAAGACAAAGGATTAAAGAAGTGCATGATCGACAGAAGAGTTATGCCGATGTGCACCGAGTCGATCGTAGTTACAAGGTCGACGATCGAGTCTTCTTGCAGGTTAAACTGCATAAGAGTTTGATCAAGTTTGGAAAGGGAGATAAACTCTCTCCTAGGTTCGTGGGACCTTTCGAGATTGTGGAGAGAAAGGGACCTGTGGCCTATCGACTAGCCTTTCCTGATTCTTTGAGGTGTATGCACGATGTTTTTCATGTATCTGTTTTGAGACATTATATTAGTGATCCTACACATGTGATTGACATGAGTTCCTTGCAAGTATCGAACGAGGGAGCGTTCACGGCTGAGCCGATCCGCATCTTAGATCATTGCGTTCGACAGTTACGATGTCGAACGGTAGATCAGGTCAAGGTCCAGTGGGACAATTATAGTCCACACTCGGCGACCTAGGAGGATGCACGTGATATGCGCCAGTAGTTTCCATTTTTGTTTGATTGATAGACTTATGATACTATGATAGACTTATTTTGGAATTTATACTATGAAACTTCGGGATGAAGTTTAGACTAAGAGGGGGTGTATGTAACATCCCTCTCTACTGCATTGAGAAAACTTATTCTTTGAGGACACTTGCTCACAAGTGATCTGGACTATTATGATATTAAAACATTTGTCCTTGATTATGATGTGTTATGGTAGATGACATGATGTTTTACTACTTTGACATAGACAGGTGCTATTGACTCGGTTTCACTGAGTGTGCAGGGTTTTGAACCTTGAGGATGTAGAGGCATCGATAGAACCCCTTGGACTCTGGATCGAGTCAGGGAGTGTGTTATTGTGGTTTGATTGTTTACTGCGATTTTAGTACATTTGATTAGATGATATGATGTGGACATGTTCTGACACGATTTTTGATGATGCAAGTTGATGATAGCTTGCCGACCAGACTCACATATGGAGTAAAGGGGCTACACACGACTACCACAGAAGTTGAGGGAGAGGTGTGGACAGCAGCCCTGCCATAGCCTACTAGCACTCCCGATGTGGCTCAAACTGTAGGTTAACGATTACCTAGTTCGAGAGGACCCACGATGTCGTGAGGGAAGACTGCGACAGTCGCTCATGATGATTCTAAGGGGCATGCAATAAGGTGAGGGCCTTATTCCTTAGAATCCCTTAGTCTCCCACAAGTTCACCTAGCGGAGTGTTG
>JASDQU010684009.1:34834-57298 GCA_032191745.1 Picea mariana | reverse complement strand
ATTGAGTGTTACAAATGCCATAACTATGGACACATAGCCAGTGATTGTAGAAGAATGATCAATACTTCCATGAAAGAGAATATTAATATTTGATATATGAAAGTATGGATAAGAAAAAAGGAAGAATAGGCGAACAAAGACTAGGTAACAGAGATCGCAAGATTGGAAATAAAACGAGATGAAGAAAATTCTACAGAGAAAAGGAAAGATGTCAGATATAGAAAGGTTTGGAAAATAACTGAAAGAAAGGAAGTATAGGCAAATAAGGAACAGGTTCAATATATTGTACTTTCAGGCATTGTAGTAAAAGATGAATCCACAGATACAAAGAAATAATTTAGAGCTCAGGGAGATTATGAATCTAGCAATGAAGATGATGATGAATCTACCAATGAAGATGATGATGAATACACATTAGAGCGGGAATGTTTATGAGCCATCCGACTTAGAGACTCCCAATTAATATGAATATTAAATAGGGGGAGTCTATGCGATATTTGTGATAGACCAAAGAACCATCCTTTGAGAAGCTTGCAGAGCTTGAGAAGATAGAATGTATTCATATATTTGTTCAGAGAGTGGTTGAAAGAAAAATGAACATTATCATAATGGATGATAATTACATAGGAAATGGATTGAACAATGGTAATGGATTCAAAATTAACAGATATTGTTTTGGACACAGGCAGTGCATACAATAGTTCACATTCAAATTAGAGCAATGATAAGAAACAACACCAACAAAAATCCTTATGAGATATGGAAAGGAAGACCAACAAATATGAAGAACTTTAGCATTTTTGGAAGGAAATGTTATATTATCAAAAGAGAAGATGGAAGAATGGGAAATTTTGATTCTTGTGTGGACAAAGGAGTACTTGTTGGTTACTCAAGCACAAGGAAAACATACAAGTGTTACAATTTAAGATTAAATAAAGTTGTGGAAAACATCAATGTGACAATTGATGAAACAGGTAGAAGAAAATGAATCAATGAAACAACCCTTAGAAGAAGAAGCAGAAGATGAAAAACAAGTAGAAGAGAAAGATGAAGAGAATTCAATAGAAGCATAAGAGGAAATTCAACAAGTGCCTCCAAAGACACCCACTATATGAGTAAAAAAGAATTATCCTTCAGAACAGATTATCGGAAACAAAGATGCAGGAGTTGAGACTAGAAGAAAAATCCGTTCACCAGAAAAAAAAACCTAGAACTCTTATCTACAATTGAACCAAACTGTTTTGAAGAATCCAACAAGGATGAATTTTGGAAAAAGGCCATGGATAAATAATTGGATCAAATAGAGAAAAATGACACTTGAGAACTGGTTCCAAGACCAAAGAATAAGAATGTGATTGGCACAAATTTGGTCTTCATGAATAAATTGAATGAATATGGATAGGTTAAAAGGAACAAAGCTATATTGGTATGTAAAGGATATTAACAAGTTGAAGGAATCGAATTTGAAGACAAATTTTCCCCAGTCTCCAGAATGGAAGCAATTTATTTCCTTTTAGCTTATGCATGCTCCAATGTAACGACCCTGCTTAAATAGACATATAGGATTATTAATTATAATTAATTTAATAATCTAACTATCCTAAAAGATTAGCTAAACAATAAATTATTTCTTAAAATAACATTAACTAACTTATTATTATTAATTAGTTACTCATGATTGTCAATGATTAATTTAAGTATTTATTAACTCATTAATTAATAAGGTAAAGAAATTAAAGGAGGATAATAAATTATATTATTAAATTACGTACCCAAAAGGGGATAACATATTAACTACAAGAAGATAAAATAATAATAAAGGGGATAAGGGGCATTAAACGACGAAAGGATAAGAAGGTAATAAATGGGTTAGGTAGGAAATAAATGAGGGGGAAGTCAGTGAAGGAGAGATAAGGAGGGGAAGGAGGTTTACGGGAAGGGGATTCTATGAGGGGAGGAGCGATTGATTTTGGGGGGGGCTCTGGATYTGCAAAGAGGAGTGGAGTTTTGGGAGTGGGATTGTATCAGTCAGGCATCGGGGTTGCTGGAGGTTTTGGGCATGGGAGCTAGGATATCCATATGATATCCTGGAGCTAGGAAGTTACCTAGTTGRCAGGKAGGAACTAGGTTTTGGGCAGTGTTTTACAGTGCAACAACGATCAAGAAGGTAAAGGACAAACGGAGGGTTATTAGCATCAAGTTCAGGTATTTAAAATTATGCAAATGTTTTTAATCTCTTATAAAAATTTATTATTATTGATAAATTTGTATGTGAATGTGCTAATTTATAGAAATTTATTGAATTTTACTGCTATGTTGTAGAATTAATAGATGTTTAATTTAATTCGGCCATTAAATTTGGTATCAGAGCATCTTAGTTTAAAATCTGGACCTATGGGCCAAGTTCTCAGCTCCAAGCTCTAGCTCTCATTCCCCTTCGTTTAACCTGCAAACAAAACAAAGAAATTTTAAAACAAATATAAAAATAAATGCATTACAAATTTACCAAAGTAAGACATACAACTAGGGTTGTTACAATATGTTTCTCCAAACACCTACGATTGGGATCAGGGGTTTTATAGCATCAGCTTCCTTTTAGTCAATATATTCTAAAACTATTCACAAACGAAATTTTAGTATCCAGATTTAACCTTTAAAAGTGTAAAACCAGAAGCTTAGATGAAAATTTGCACAAAATTTTAACTGGTCTATTGAAAATTTTAACAAATAGGGGTAAAAGGATGAAAGCTTGAAGGAAATCAGAGGATCCAATAATTTGAGTAACATCATGACCACAGTTCTTTTGTGCAACATCCATAATGAGTCACCTAATCAACTGACAATATAACAAGAAATGTAACTGTATGCAGTTAGATTATCAAACCCCATATAAAACCACAAAAAATGACCTGGTACCTATTTTCCTAAACAAAATGTTTACTCGGTCAAGAAGGACATCCAAGTCAATCATCACAAATAAGTTGAAATTCTAAGAATTGGCGTTGACACAAAACTATTGCCAATCCCAAATTTAAAAATGCTCTCTGTAATAAATACATCCTACCTCATAATCCCTAGCAAACCTGAAGGTTCACACCATGCTTACAAGCTATTAGCAAATGTGTATAGAGACGGGTATGGCTCCCGTACAAGATCTAGAGACATTAGACTAGCAAAATAAATAGAAAGTGCAAAACACGATGCTGTGCATGGGTCAATAGGGTATGGACAAGACCTCGATAAAACTCGCATCATTTTTTCCAGCACTAATAAATTGCAAAGGTTTATTGCTTCATAAACAGAATGCTCCTACAAGTTAGGGTTTTCATATTTGTAATTAACAAATCAAAGATATCTTTCAGAAATTGTAAAAAAAAAAAAGAATCTTCAATTTACTCTTGTTCCACTACAATCCCGATCAACACCGAGCTCGTTCGGAAGCTCATTCTAGGCAAAGAACCGACATCCTGCGGAATTCTTTCTTTTTCTTGAACTTATTTTTCTTAATGCGATTCGAACGTGTGACCTTGAGTATGCTTGGCTCGATTGACTAATGCTCTGAGCCACCAATCCTCAAACACCAACAATTTTGAAAATGTTAATCAATAGACTTCCATCTACTAGATTAAGACTTGGGAACTGTGCACTAGTATTGTCCAATAGTTTACCCACAAAATCAAAAAGCACTATACACAACTTATAACATTAGATAACAGTGTGATGTTCCACTAAATGCAATATCTTAAAATAGTTGTAATTTTGGAACACTCGCTAAGGAATTTTGATCAAAAAGAAAGATTAAAATCTACTGCAAACCTAGTTAAAGGATACTAGAATACATATGGACCAGGTTCATATGACATCCTCGAAGGTTCATGTTGACCCTGTGACAATTTTTTGAACAACGAATTGGCCTGTTGTTATAAAATTCCAGGTCTTTTTTCTCTCGTCCGTCATCCAAGCCTTCCGCTAAAGGAAGACCATCAGTTACACGGGTAATCATTGTTAGTTTGACCATCTCTACAACCAACAATTGATGTGGATGAAGAAGCTTGTATAAGAACCAAGTCTTCAACAGGGAAAATTCGGTCTCTTGAGCTTGAATATAGTGGGATGTTCCCTGGAGTATTAATACTGAAACTTGGAACGCTTCTCAATTTGGTCCAATTTTTCTCCAAATTGAGCCTTTACGATCGATAGTAAGGTTGAATTGATGAGATAAAACTGATGGATCAAATCAAATCAAATCTCCGAAGGGGAGAAAGAAATCCTTAAGGTCTCCGTGAAAATGGAACTAACTACCAACTTGACCAGACGCAATTCATAAAATATAGAGACCAATAGAAAGCAGATGAACAGTAAGCATACTAGAGACTTGCATTTACTTCTGGTTTTAGAATTATCCTGCATGGAAAAAACTAACCGGAGGACGTCTCTTGTTTGAATCCCCAGCCATGGCTGACTGTCTGCGTTCTGTGCCAAACCAATACTAAAATTCCTCAACTTCTTTGTGTCTCAAATTTGTCACCCCAGAAATGAGTTAAAACAGAAGGAGATTACGGTTGTTGAAAGATGCTACCAGTGCCATATTACAAAGAGTAAATAAAAAGGGAAATCACCTTGCTGAAAATAGAAAGGGTGCACTTGCTGAAGCATACAAGCTAAGTGCTCAGAACAATGGCGAAGATGCGAGCCATGGTGGGCGAGATTCATGGAACCTCTGAACAGAGCAAAGAGGCGAGAGGTGGAAGTGAGGTAACGTTAGGATTAAGGAAAAACTTAGGTGTTTGGTACTGAGAGCCGGAGGCCGGGCACATGGGCCTCATGCCAAAAGCCCGACCTTAAAGGCTGCTAGATAATGCCTCGTTTTTTTTTAATAATTAAATTTTCATTTTGAATAATTAAATTTTCATTTTTTTTTTATTAAATTTTAGTTTTATAATTTATTTAAAGGTATTAATATGCTAGTGTAAATTTAAATTATTTAAAAATAATAATAATAATAATAAAGTATAATTGTGAAATTAATAAAGTTTAATTAATAAGTTTAAGTAAAGTTAATATAGTTTAACTTTATTTTATTAAACTAATTAACTTTATTAATTTTATTAAAAGTTAATAAAATATTAGTTAAGTTTGAGTAATATAGGGATAAGTGAAAAATTTTAAAGGTCCAAGGGGTTTTGAACCCAAGACCACCCACCAAGCAATGCGTCTTAGGGAACAACCAAACACCAATGCACCATGTATGTGCCTTGAAAAAAAAAAGTATGTGTGTTGATTAAGGCGCTTGAAGCTTAGGATTAAGTTAAGTCTAGATTATTATTTTTTAATAAACTAGCACAGCTGCAAAGTGGTTGGCAGCTGGTTAACACCGAAAGGTACATAGCACTGGTGAACACCGAAACTTGGTTGGCAGTTGTGGATAATTATTTAGATGCCATGGTTTAATCCTATTTAATCACTAAATGTGGTAATTATATAACCTTACATCATTTTTTTTATGTGATTAGGTAAATGTTAAAAAAAAAAAAGGTAAACATGTTAACGGATGCCTTGATAAATGAAAGAAAGTTATGAACAATAAATTTGACCCATTGATTTTGGAGGACGACTAAGAATATGCCAGCGTCTTCAATGCATAGCCATCAGATCAGGGTTTAAGGGTGTACGCATATCAGCGTAAATTAATAAACATAAGGTCGGAAGTCACTTTAATCAAGTTGTATGCGAAAAGTTAAAAGGGCTTAGACTAGGACAAGCAAGAAGGAGGCGACATATGCACTAAGAGCGTAAGCATAGGAAGTGGCGAGTGAGGCACAAGGCTAATGTAACTACAGGGCAAGGGAACCAATAGTTCTTTTCATAGGGGTGAAGAAATCAATATTAGACAATTAATCCTAACCCTAACCTAGCCAATCCCCTAATGGAGTAATGTTTGTTTATAGACAAGTAAAGAAAACTTACGCCTAACCCTATTTCTAAGTTTAAGTAGCACTAATTTAAAACATCCTGGAACTCACCCTGACAACTTTCGTTGATGCAGGTCAAAGAATACAGGATGGTCATGACTAGAGGGAATCGAGGTAGGGGAGCATCGTCGCAAGCATTTCCAACACCGCCAACGCCACCGCCACCATCGCCTGAGCTAGCCCTCATACTGTGCTCGTTGGAAGCCATCAACGAGACTTTAAAGGGGCGACAACTGGCAGGGACTGAAGTGGAACCCCCACCGTCTGGAACAGGTAATCCATAAGCGTCAAGGGATTTAGGGGGAGGACCTCCACCTGAAGACATCACGTGAGAATTGAAGAAGATCAAACTTCCAGAGTTTATCGGGGGTCGCACCGATGAATGCACGAAAGCATGGTTGGAAGGCATGACAAGGTGTTTTTCCTTGAGGGAATATGCGTCCAAATCAAAGGAAAAGATCAGAATTTTTTATTTAAGAGACAACGCCTTGAACTGGTGGGGCAACCTGGAAAGACAACTGCATCTTACCCCAGACACGGTATCTTGGGAACTTTTCGAGGAGAGGTTCCAAAGGAAATATCTACCAGCATACTACGAGGAACAACAAGTAGGGGCATTTCATGCCCTAGTACAGGGAAATAGAACTGTAGAAGAATATGAGATCAAGTTTATGGAACTGGTCAAATATGTTTTGTATATGGACAATGACCAAGGACAGGCAGAGTGCTTCATCTATGGATTGAACCCTAAGATAAGAGCTATGGCATAGATGTGGAAACCGTCTTCAGTAGCAGAAGCAGTGGAAAATATGCGTTATGTGGAAGAACATATGAACTTGACTGGGGGTACAAGACTGACATTTCCGCATCGCCCTGGATTCATAGGAAAGGCCCCAAGGACATTTCCTAGGGGAGGGGGCTCAAGGCCACTTCCATATGGTAATAGAGTCATGCCAAGGATAGTAGTTGTAGAGATTTCAATGGCAGTGAGTACAGCATCTCGTTCATCGCCAACGGTGCAGACAGGACCACGCCCATCTCAGGGAACAATGAGTAGGGGAAGGGGTTCCAGGGGAAGGAACTCATTTCAGAGGCAGTCACATAATAGTACACAGGTTTAATCTCGTGTCACCTGTTGGGGGTGCGGAGGACCCCATTACTAGTGTGACTTCCCAGAGTTACAATCAGGGTTCATTCATAGAGAAGGAAAGGCAATGATGGGGAGAGAAAGTAGCAGCCACCAAATTTACGCAGCGGTTAATAATCGCCAGGCCGAACATCAATCCATGGTGGCAGAGTCATCAGGTACACTAAATCATATCAATGTCAATATTTTGTTTGATTCTGGTGTGACAGATAGTTTCATTTCACCATCTGCATTAGAAAAGAGTGGGTTGGTAGCCTATGAGCAAAATGACTTTAAACAAGTTGAGATGGCTTCAGGGGAAAAACAAGAAGTAGGACCTAGTGTTGATAATTGTATAGTAGACCTGGGAGTGTGTACTACCAGGTTGAAGGTATACTTCAATTCCCTCGGAACATATGACCTAATCATTGGAATGTATTGGTTAGCAGCTCATCGAGCTTTGGTAGATTGTTTCGCAAAGAGGGTGCTTTGTGTCGATGATGAAGGAAGACCAGTTGAGATCCAGGGTGTACAGAGAAAAGTGTTGTTATGCTTTATATCAACTATGAAGGTTAAGTGATGCTTGAGGCAAGGGTGTAGAATTTATGTAGTGGAAGCAGTGAAGGAAAGGAAGGGACCCTCATTGGATTAGTACCCGGTATTGTCAGAATTTCAGGATGTTTTTCCAAACGAGTTACCAAGGTTACCTTCTGAGAGGAAGCTTGATTTTACCATTGAGCTGAAACCTGGTGCAGAACCAATCTCCAAGAATCTGTATCAGATGACAGNGGGAGTGTGTACTACCAGGTTAAAGGTATACTTAAATTCCCTCGGAACATATGACCTAATCATTGGAATGTATTGGTTAGCAGCTCATCGAGCTTTGGTAGATTGTTTCGCAAAGAGGGTGCTTTGTGTCGATGATGAAGGAAGACCAGTTGAGATCCAGGGTGTACAGAGAAAAGTGTTGTTATTCTTTATATCAACTATGAAGGTTAAGTGATGCTTGAGGCAAGGGTGTAGAATTTATGTAGTGGAAGCAGTGAAGGAAAGGAAGGGACCCTCATTGGATCAGTACCCGGTATTGTCAGAATTTCAGGATGTTTTTCCAAACGAGTTACCAAGGTTACCTTCTGAGAGGAAGCTTGATTTTACCATTGAGCTGAAACCTGGTGCAGAACCAATCTCCAAGAATCTGTATCAGATGACAGTGCCAGAACTTTTTGAATTGCAAATGCAGTTGAAAGAGTTACTGGACATAGGGCTAATAAGACCCAGTGTCTCACCCTGGGGCGCACCAGTAATTTTTGTAAAGAAGAAGGATGGATCCTTATGACTGTGTATAGACTATAGGGACTTGAACCGTGCTATAGTGAAAAATAGGTACTCGATGCCATGAATAGATGACCTCTTCGATCAGATGAAAGGAGCAGCGGTATTCTCAAAGATTGATTTGCAATCAGGGTATCATCAGTTAAGGATTAAGGAAGGTGATATCCCAAAAAAATCCTTCCGAACTCAGTTTGGACATTATGAGTTTATTGTAGTACCTTTCAGATTGACCAATGCGCCAACAGTATTTATGAGCCTCATGAATGGTGTATTCCAGAAGTACTTAGACCATTTTGTACAAGTATTTTTAGATGACATTCTTATCTATTCCAAGAATGAAAGAGAACACGAGGAACACTTGCGAATAGTGTTGTCCTGCCTTGGAGAGAAAAAATTGTATGGGAAGCTGTCGAAGTGTTCCTTTTTCCAGAAAGAGATCCACTATTTAGGTCATATCATTTCTGGTGAAGGAATCTCTGTGGACCCAAAAAAGGTAAAGGCCATTATGGAGTGGCCAATGCCAAAAAATGCCCATGAGCTGAGAAGATTCATGGGACTAGTAGGTTATTACCAGAGATTTGTAGAAAGATTCTCAAAAATAGTGAAACCCATCACCACTTTGCAATGCAAGGGGGTCAAGTATGAATGGACAGAAGAGTGTGATAGAGAATCCATTGAGCTTAAGAGGTTACTAACTAGTGCACCAATTCTACAAGTGCCGGATATGGAAAAGGATTTCACGGTCTGCACGGATGCCTCGAAGCAAGGGTTGGGGGCCGTGCTAATGTAGGATGGAGGAGTTATAGCTTATGTGTCAAGGAAGTTGAAGAAACATGAGGAGCTATACATGACTCATGATTTAGAGTTGGCAGTTGTAATTCTAGCTTTGAAACTTTGGAGGCACTATCTTGTTAGGTGAAACTTTGAGCTCAAAATGGACCATCAAAGTTTAAAACATCTCTTCACTCAAAGAGATATGAATGTCAGTCAAAGGCGATGGAGTGAGTTTATGAGTGAGTACGATTTTGGTATTTCATACATCAAGGGAAAGGAAAATGTGGTTGCATATGCCTTGAGTAGGACACCACGTATCTTCTCCTTGGTAACCTTAAAGGTCAATCTGAGGGAACATGTGTTGACACAACTCCCAGGAGACAGTTGGTATTTAAAGGTTACTTCAAACCTTCAGAGAAGGAGGCAGTTAGATCCAAAGTATGAACGATATAGTCTGGAAACAGATGGACTGTTAAGATATCAAGGAAGGATGTACATCCCAGAGAATGGGGATATTTGAAGCATCATACTGAGGGAAGCCCATAGATCACTTTATTGTGCGCATCCAGGAGTGAAGAAGATGTACGCAGATATGAAGAAGCTCTTCTTTTGGGTAGGCATGAAATGTGATGTAGTCCATTTTGTCGCCAAATGCCTAGAGTTTCAATAGGTGAAATCTGACCACCATCACCTAGCAGGCCTCATACAACCACATGATGTCCCTATGTCCAAGTGGGAAGTCATCTCTATGGATTTTGTTGTGGGGTTTCCACTCACATCTCATAGACACAATGCCATTCTTGCGATAGTGGATAAGTCAACCAAGAATTCTCATTTCATTCCGGTTAGAGACACTTATGATGTCACTGATGCGGCACGTGTGTTTGTAAGCAAGGTTATCCATTTGCACGGGATACCTAAGAAGATCATTTCAGATAGGGACTCCAGATTCACTTCTAGGTTTTGGACCAGTTTACAGTCGGCGTTGGGGACTCAGTTGAAGTTAAGCACAACTTATCATCCTAAAATAGATGGGTAGACTGAGAGAGTAAATCAATTCATGGAAGACATGCGTAGGATGTATGTAATGGATAATCAGACCCAGTGGGAGAAGTACCTACCTTTAGTAGAGTTTGCCTACAATAACAATTATCATAGTTCCATTGGAATGCCACCCTACNACAGTCAGCGTTGGGGACTCAGTTGAACTTAAGCACAACTTATCATCCTGAAATAGATGGGTAGACTGAGAGAGTAAATCAATTCATGGAAGACATGCGTAGGATGTATGTAATGGATAATCAGACCCAGTGGGAGAAGTACCTACCTTTAGTAGAGTTTGCCTACAATAACAATTATCATAGTTCCATTGGAATGCCACCCTACAAAGCTTTGTACGGGAGGCCATTCAGAACGCCATTGAGTTGGGATAGACTAGAAGAACGAGTAACAGTTGGGCCAAAATTGATTAAATAAATGGAGGAAGAGGTGATTCAGATTAGGCAGAGACTAAAGGAAGCACAAGATAGGTAGAAAAACTATGCAGATGCACACATGACCGATTGAAGTTATGAAGTGGGAGAATAGGTTTTCATTCGTATAAGGCCTAATAAGAGTACCATACGGTTCAGGAAGGGGACAAAATTGTCACCTCGGTTTATAGGACCATTCAGGATCCAAGAGAAAATTGGACCTGTTTCCTATCATCTCGTATTGCTACCCCACTTGCATAAAACTCATAATGTATTTCATGTATCTATTTTACGTCATTATGTTGCTGGTGAATCACATAAACTAAATTGGAAGGAATTGCAGGTATCGGACGTGGGAACCCTCACGGTAGAACCATTATGCATATTGGACTATAGAGTCCGACAACTTAGGAACCGTCTGGTAGACCAAGTTAAGGTCCAGTGGGACAAGTATAGTCCAGGATCTGCTACTTGGGAAGATGCCAAGACACTACGACGAGACTATCCCTCACTATTTTGACCACCTCGAGAATATGTTTCTCAAAGGTGCGGTGTATGTAACACCACCTTTTGAATTAGACAACCAGGATTACTTGAGGCCTATATACTTTATTTTCTAGTCACAGTGAAACTATTAAGTGATACACTTAAACTTTAAAGTTTATGAAATTTTATGAATGTTTAAATGTTATTTGATGATGATGTATATGATGCGATCTACTACGTTCATGTAAATTTTATGAATTTTTAAATGTTATTGATGATGATGTATATGATGCGACACATTGTGAGAATGAATAATTTTATGAATGTTTAAAATACTATTAGAATGATGTTGGATATGATGCAATCTATTTGGGTAAATGATAATCTTATGAATGGGTGTCGAAAATTGAATTATGGGATATTATGAGATCTATTTCTAAGTGAAAATCTTTGAGGTTAATTTATCGATACAAGGATACCAAATTGAAATGATACTAGTATGCAATTACATGATGATAATGCATAGAAATGTATGAGTTTGTGTCACAAACTAATCTACAGGTTATGGTCTATGAAATAGCCAAGGGATAATGATGATGAAAGTGGATATAAGGAACACTAACCGAGAAACATTATGGTGATGACATTGCCCAAAACCGAATAAATGATGAAAAAACCTCCAGCAACATGGTGCCACTGTATATTCCATTGTAGGATGTGGACCCTAGTCCTATTACGAGGGGTGGAGGCATTTCCAACCATGTATCCTCCATTGTAGGGTGTGGACCCTAGTTATGATTAGGAGGGGTGGAGGCATTTCCCACCGTGTATCCTCTGAAACCTAAAGTCATGGGAGGATGGTGTTAGTTCACGCTCCCCAAGATGTGTGATGATGACTGTCAAATGCCTGCTAAGGAAGCTTGGTCGAGATGGCGACACTTCCGCTTATGGGTTCTATTTGGAGTTAGGTTAACATAGTTGACGCTCTAAGATAGTGTAGCAGAGGAAGGATAGGAATGGATATGGAAGTAGGTTATGGAGGAAGGATGAGTAGTAATAGTTGAGACGGTATGGAGATCTGTCTTGTGGTGGAATTTAATGTTTTCCCTTCAAAAAAAAAAGAGGAGAAATGTGTATATATGAATATTCATTATTATGTAACTAAACCATAGTTGTTTAAAATAAAATTGTTGAACTAGATAACTGTAATTAAAGAA
This sequence comes from Picea mariana, assembly GCA_032191745.1. Lineage (NCBI taxonomy): Eukaryota > Viridiplantae > Streptophyta > Pinopsida > Pinales > Pinaceae > Picea > Picea mariana. Next base: position 44,919 of record JASDQU010684009.1, on the reverse strand, counting down.
ATTCTCAAGAAATTGATTGGTTGTTGTCTTTTATAAAAGACTAGTCTTGCTGACTGGATTGGATGCATACATAAATTACTAAAGGATGATAGTTTTATTATTAGTACATGCACGAGAATTGTATGTACTAGCTACACATGCATTTCTTGTACATATACACTAGTATGTATGAGTTTTCTTGACTTACTTACTAATAATGTCGGTTACCTGTTATGAATGTGTGAACCATGTTTCTTGTCCTTTGTACCATAAGATACCTTAACTTCGGGACGAAGTTTCCTGAAGGGTGGGTGTATGTAACGATTCTTCTTAATAGATGTATAGGATTATTAATTATAATTAATTTAATAATCTAACTGTCCTAAAAGATTAGCTAAACAATAAATTATTTCTTAAAATAACATTAACTAACTTATTATTATTAATTAGTTATTCATGATTGTCAATGATTAATTTAAGTATTAATTAACTCATTAACTAATAAGGTAAAGAAATAAAAGGAGGATAATAAATTATATTATTAAATTAATTTACGTACCCAAAAGGGGATAACATATTAACTACAAGAGGATAAAATAATAATAAAGGGGATAAGGGGCATTAAACGGCGAAAGGATAAGAAGGTAATAAATGGGTTAGGTAGGAAATAAATGAGGGGGAAGTCGGTGAAGGAGGGATAAGGAAGGGTAGGAGGTTTATGGGAAGGGGATTCTATGGGGGGAGGAGCAATTGATTTTGCGGGGGGCACTAGATTTGTAGAGAGGAGTGGAGTTTTGGGAGTGGGATTGTATCAGTCAGGCATGCAGTTGCTGGAGGTTTTGGGCACGGGGGCCAGGATATCCATATGATATCCTGGAGCTAGGAAGTTACCTATTTGGCGGGGAGGAACTAGGTTTTGGGCAGTGTTTTACAGTGCAGCAGCGGTCAAGAAGGTAAAGGACAAACAAAGGGTTATTAGCATTAGGTTCAGGTATTTAAAATTATGGAATTGTTTTCAATCTCTTATAAAATTTTATTATTATTGATAAATTTGTATGTGAATGTGCTAATTTATAGAAATTTCTTGAATTTTACTGCTATGTTGTAGAATTAATGGATGTTTAATTTAATTCGGCCATTACATCCAAAAATATTAAAATGTATCAAATGGATGTAAAATCATCTTTTATGAATGGGGAAATTGAAGAAGAAGTCTACATTGAACAACCAGAAGGATTACAGTTGTTAGAGAACACAGATTATGTGTGTAAACTAAAGAAGACATTGTATGGTCTAAAACAGGCTCCTAGAGCATGGTACTCTAGATTGGATAAGTACTGCAGCAGGCAGGGTTCAAAAAAGGAAGTGCAAACAAAAACCTCTACATCAAGGTAAGTCAAGGTAATATTTTATTAATTGATGTTTATGTTGATGATATTATTTTTGGTAGTGATGATGACAGTTTAAGCCAAAAATTTGCAAAAGATATGCATAATGAATTTGAAATGTCATTACTTGGAGAACTATCCTTCTTTCTAGGACTTCAGATATGCTAAAGAAACCAAGGAATTTTTATTTCTAAAACAAAGTATATCAAAGAAATGCTAAAGAGGTTTGGAATGGAAGATTGCAAACTAGTTATCACTCCCATGCAAACCAGTTGCAAGTTGAGAAAAGATGATGATTTGAAGTCTGCAGATAAGAGGAAATACACATCAATGATTGACAGTCTACTATATGTGAAAACATCCAGATCAGATGTTTTGTAGGAAGTTGGACAAGTGGCACGATTTCAGACAACACCAAAGGAATCACATGTATTAGCAATAAAGAGGATTTTCAGATATCTCAAAGGAACAAAAGATTTTGGATTATGGTATCTAAAAGGAGAGAATCTATCAATTGTTGCCTACATAGATGTAGATTGGGCAGGTTGTATTGATGACTGATGAAGCACCAATGGAAAAGAATTATACTTGGGTGAGTGTTTAGTATCATGGCTAAGAAAGAAACAATCATCAATATCCTTATCTACAGCAAAGGCAGAGCATATTGCAGCAACATCATGTTGTACATAGGTTCTTTGGATGAAACAAACTTTGACAGATATACAGGTTGAGTATGATGCACCCATTCCAATATATTGTGATAATACAAGTGCCATCAATATCTCAAATAACCTAGTGATTCACTCTAAGACGAATCATCTTCCAATCAAGGATCACTTTCTATGGGAGCAAGTTGCAGAAAATAACATTAGATTAGATTATGTGGGAACAAAGAACAAGTGACAGACATATTTACAAAACCACTTCCATGGGAAGACTTTGAATATATTCACCAGAGACTTGGAGTTATTTCTACCCTAAAATGAATTATTTTTGAATGCTTATCTTATATGTCTTAGATGTACATGAGAAAGCACCATAAGAGGACAGTTCAATCAGGGGGAGTAGCCCTGAATGGAAAGATACCTTTGCCATTGATGACAAAGGGGAGAGAGATTTATCATATGCAGAGGACAGAGGCATGGTTCTAGGGGGAGTATGAGATAGAGGCATGGTTCCAATGAGCGCATGAGTGATATGATTTCAATATTGCATCAGAGTGTTTCCATCAATGCCAAAAGGGGAGATTGTTGATTAAGGTTAGTTGTCATTGATGTCAACCCTTGAAGAAATCCTGGTAGCACAAAGGTTTGGGTAATGGACCCAAATTTGTTTGATGTAAATATGAATTATTATTTTCTGTTCATGGTTGATAAGAAGTACAAATGGATGAACTCCAAATATGGTGAAATCCCTCACGGGAAAACGCTTTGCGGATTGAGTTATCCTAGAAGTATGGTTAGAGAACCCATGCTTATTTGTAGAATAATGAGAGGAAGGTCAGTGAATTTTTTAGTGACACTATCCTAGATGGATAGTGCTTGTCATTCCATTTCCGGTGGTATGTGTAACGTCACATAATTCCTCACGGTTAGAGAGTTATGGCCATGAGAAGTTGGAGGACCCTCTTATGTCATGTAGAAGCTTCAAAAGGTCAAAGTAGTCAAAGTGGTTTAAAAGATTTTAGAAGGTAAATAATAAAGTGAAGTGATGAGTGTACTATAATTCAAATTGAATACAAAATAAATTATTTAAATAATAAATTTAATGGAGAAATTGGAAGTGGGTTAACCCTAAAATAAGGAAAGTGGGCAAAGTGACCTAGAAGATGTTTTTAAGGAAGCTACTTGGAGAGTATAAATAAGAGGCAAGCCACTCTCATATTAATCAAACTTGAGCATATTGAATACCTATAGGTTTTTGAGGTAACCAAAGTATATATAAGCCTAATTTCTGAGGGAATGTGAAGAAAAGAAGGTTGGAATTCAAGGAAGGATAAATTCTTTTGATGATGCTTTCTAAGGTATGTTATTTACAGGTCATCTCACCATTTTTGCAATAAATTTTTTTATAGAATTATTCAAATAGAGAAATTGTTATTCCATTTAGGAAACATATCCAAGTATCCGTGGTACAAAATTCATCTTGTGGGTCATTGTATTTTTGGAGTTACACTCCATGGAAAATAGGGTTTGTGGCTAGTCCCGAAACTAGTCAAAAAAAGTGTTTTAGGTAAAAATGTCATAACTTATTCATAACAGATCCAAATTTATTAAGAAAAAATGTGTTGGTTAGGGTACAGTATGTAGTATTTTTTGTAACATTTTCATATTTATTCAACAAAAATTCCATGCAGGGAATGCTCTACAAGGTCAATCTCTAGAATAAGCTAGAATTCAACAAGGTATGCCATTTTTTGTATAAATCATTTTTTGAGAGGTTCCAAGTAGTGATACCTGGAATAATTGCATAAAAAACACTGAAGAAAATTATTTATCATTTTCATATATTTATTCATTACAGGTACAAAGTTATGATTATTTCAAGTTAGGGTTGTTGACTAATCCAAAACTAGTCATGTGAGACTAAAGAAAAGTTTGATTAAAATGATAGTCTATTGTTGTTAAAGTTAAGGAAGGTTTGCAGGTATGTGATCATATACACCATGTTTATTATAGATCTACAAATCATATTTGGATGATGAAATTGATGAGGTTTTTTGGTTGAGGTGCAAGTTGGGTACATGGTTGAGACAAGTAGCTGATGAGTTGGCACATACATGAGGTGTATAGTTAATGATTTATTTACATATTGATGAGTCATATTTGATGAGTAGTTGAAACATGATTGGTACATTCTTGTTACATGACTTTTATATTCTTATTTTCACTTGTTTATGGTACATGTTGATTACAAGTTTGTTGGTACAGGTTGGTGCATGTTCGATGCACTTGTTTATGGTACAGGTTGGTGCATTGTTGATGCACTTGTTTATAGTACATTTTGATTATAGGTTGTTTGTTATCATTTGGTGTATGGTTGATTCACTTGTTTATGGTATAGGTTGGTGCATGGTTGATGCACTTGTTTATGGTACATGTTGATTACAGGTTGAGGTACAGGTTGATGATGCATGGTTCAAGTTTATTGGTACATGTTTACAATGGTATATATGATATGAAAATAGGGGGTTGACTTGTTTTTCTATGTAATAACCCTCTACTCCATTAAAATAAACTTCAATAGCTTGCTCAATGTCTTAGTTGTGCAAGAGGATTTATGTGTCAAGTTTAAGCTTCTTTTATGTGTTTATGTGTGAGGTTATTGAAAGGTTAACTATGTTTTTTAAATAAATTCAACAAAAAACATAAGTTGCAGAAAATAATAAACAGAAGAAACTCGCAACAATAACAACATGATAAAGGAGTTCAACCCCAACTGGGCTACATCTCCTTGAGCCTCCATCAATGGACTAGGCTCTCTGGGGTTAGTTTGTCAAATATTCTTTTACAAGTTTCTGCTCAACTCCAATGGATTTAATGAATTTTCCATTGGGTTTAGAATACATAAAAACCCCAAAAATGACTATTAGAACTATGAAAACAGACCATGGCTCATCCAGGCATGACCTCTTCTACTAGTGGCCTTGAGCTTCCCTGAGATTCCTTGTGGAAATAACACCTGTAAAAGTCCTCAAATGCCTATGAAACCTTTCCCAATGAGTTTAGAGCATCTCAATTAGTCAATAATGACTATTCAGTCACTGAAAATGAACTTGGGCTCATATGATCATGGCCTCCTTCAATGGTGGCCCTAAGCTCCCTAAAGCTCTCTGAAAATTCAATGTAGAAAAAACTACAATTGAAGTCTCCAATTTCATTTGAAACCTATTTAAATGGATTTAGAACATCCAAAAACCCCTATATGGGCTTTTTTGGCACCTCATTTGGCCAAAAAATGAAGAAGATAGGCCTCTTTCGATTTTCCTCCTTCAAGCTTGTTGTCTCTAGTTCACCGAATCGCACCTCCTGTGTGAGTCATCTGGATTCTAGGAATTTCCCATGCCTAAACCTAGCACATGCACCATTCCCATAAAATGCACAAATTTTTTTCACCAGTAGCGAACCTAGCCCTTAGAATATAGAGATGTTGGCCGCATGGGGGCCATATGGCCATGTCCCAGTGCATAAAAAGGGTCTATTAGCAATGGTCTTTGTGGGCTTGACAAGTGGCGATGTGTGTGGGTGGGGGATCATTTAAAAATGCATGTGAAAAATGGGTGTGTTGAGTTCATATGGATAAGGTGTATGTGATCGGGGGCTGGGGCTAAGCCCTAGCCCGAACCCCGCTCCAAACGTACCAATGTGCAAATTCAAATAATATGTGAAAACTATAGTGTTAAGAAAATCATATATGGTGCACCAGTTGGGCAGCCTTTTCCAAGACATTTTCCATGTGTGGAGGTCCGGGATTCGAATCCCATGGACTCCATTAAATTTTTAAACACCAAACTCAATCACGGTGCCACGTAGAAGCCCATGTTTGGGCCACATGGCACCATCCAGTTTGCCAAAAATGTTGCACATGTCATAAAATGATTCGACCGCATGTCCTGCTAACTAAATGATTTCCACGTCAACTTTTCCCAATCAACACCTTCCGTGTTAGTATATTCCATGTCAGCTATATTGCCCTACCATGTCAGTTGTACTGACTGTACAGTTAGCAATTGTTTTTTGCCTGTTTGGAAAATCAGACATAACGTGATATCTCACTCAGTCGATGTTCATTTGAACCCATTCAAAGTGTGTTGGGTTTGAGACAACATGGCCTATGCACCTATTCTTTTTGAAGCGATTCTAAACAATTTTATTTTTGGGCTAAAATTTGATTCTTGGTCCAGATTTTGATCACACCTTCCCATTGAAAGGCTTTTGGACCCACAAAATTTGATGATTATATGCCTAAGCTTCAATACTCTTCTACTTCCAAGTTCTATCAAATGATTCTACTTGAAAAAGTCTTTTTGGCAATCACCTAGGTACCTTGACATGACTTGCACTGCAACTGGCTATGTCCCTCAACCACTATTCTCTGGTTGTTGTTGACCCACTGTTCTCTTTCTGCTTGGAAAGATATCAGACTTCCCACTGAGAATCAATTCCCTCTTGTGAGTCAACACAATCCACTCTATAATGGATGCAAAAAAAATTCCCGCGACATCTTGTCACAAACCAATAAAACGATCAATCTTGAAAACAAACTTTATACAAGAATGAAAATGATGCCAACAAAGTCTATTTTCTCTTCAAGAAAATGGTCTCATCTTGTACCTCATCAAAGTACATAGGTTTTCCTGCATCTTGGTGTACTCAATATCGACTTACAAGCTGACAATCACCATCAACTAAACATAAGTCGAAAAATCATGATCGACACAACATAGTCGTCAAGTCAACATTGACACAAGTTGAGACTCATTTGAAACACATCGACATTCCAAAATGACAAGTCAACCTTCATGATAAACAACCATGTCTCAATCATGAGTCACTCATAATGAACTATCACAAAGTTCATTGTTTACACATACAAAATCCCATGCATGTGCATATCTCTTCAACTCTCCGTCAAGTACAAACATAAGTACATAAACCCAAAAACATGTGGGTACATAAGAGCTGAAATGAAAGCCTAAAAGGATGAAATAAGTGAGTATCATACCCATGTTTTACATCCTCCTGGGGAAGTTGTGCATCAACAAGAATGCCTTCAATAGAATTACATTCACATGCAATCTTGCATCATACAAGTTATGATAAGTTGTTGCAACTTGTCATACTTTCAAAAAAAAAGGATACATAAGGCTGAAATGTGCATCTACAAACAGAGAAATGCAAGCCTTACTTGTTCAAGAAATCTAACCATTTCTTACCAAGCCAATTCAATGGTGACTTTTTCTGCTCAAAATCCTCTTCTTATGAATCATCTTGACTCACATCGATGATGGAATCTCCTCTTGCATTCTTTCCAGTATCTTTATCCATCTTCTTCTTGTTCTATGAATGGGTGGTTTGATTCAATGTCCAACATCGGTCAATGAGATGACCCCTCTTCTGGCAGTGACTGCAAATATTTTGCATCTTCTTTTCAATTTTTCTTTTCTTCGAAAGTTTCCTGAATGTGGTCAATATTTTCCAACATATTGAAACATGATGTTTATATAAACAACAATATGTACATGGAATTTTTCTTCCATTTTTAGATGCAAATTTACCATGCTTAATATAATGAAAAGCAACTGAATTATAGGCAGGAATATACCTTGAACATTCACCTTTATCGCCTTCTTGAGGAAGTGAATTTGACAAGTTACCAGCTCCCTTTTGAAGACCAACAATAGTGTTCTTGTCCTCATGGCTGTCACAAATCTCTTTTTTCACACATTTCCATTCATCTTGAACACATACTTTGCATGCTTGAGGGATTGAATTTGCAACAAAAGTTCTTGAACATTCACCTTTATCACCTTATTGAGGAGGTGAATTTGAAGAGTTACTAGCTCTCTTTTGAAGACCAACAACAATGTTTTTGTCCTCATGGCTGTCACAAATCTCTTGTTTCATACATTTGCATTCATCTTGAACAGACATTTTCCATGCATGAGGGATTGAAATTGCGACAAAAGTTACTGAACATTCACCATTATCGCCTTCTTGAGGAGGTGAATTTGAAGAGTTACTCTCTCTCTTTTGAATACCAGCAACAATGTTCTTGTCCTCATGGATTTCACAACTCTCTTCTTTCATAAATTTTCATTCATCTTGAACACACATTTTTCATGCTTGAGAGATTGAACTCGCAACAAAAATTGTTCTTGGAACTTTTTCCCTTGTCTCCTCAAATTTGGAATATGCTCCATATTTTTGTTCATATCCAAGACCACACTACTTGGGTCTCTCCTCAACAAAAATAGGCTCAACAATGCCTTGTTCATGTTTGCCTAAACCTATACCTTCATAGCCCATTTTTACCAATAACTTGGACCCTATTCCTCTTGTGTGATTTTCAAAAACACCAAAGCATTCATCTTGAGAGGAATTTGAAGAAAACCCAACATTATATACCCCATGTTCATGCATCTACTTGGTAAGGATTTCCTTTGCCTCATGTAGATGATTCTACATCTCATGCAACTTTTCAAGAAGCCGGTGCTTCTACTCCTTCATGGCCATCAACTGCTCTTGAGGGACAATGCTCTCCTTCCTATCTTCTCGTGTCTCTTGCACCATATATATCATCGTTACAAACTTCTTCAACATCTCTTTGTCAAATAACTTGGCTAATGAAGATGTATGAGAACTCTCACTGTTTTAAGATTCCTCCATCCTTCCAAGATATCAAACTTCACAACACAAGTTGCACAATAATATCAACAACTAAATCTCTAGTTATCAATTTAAATCACATGAGAAAAAGTATGCTCTGATACCACCTAATTTGAAAATAGGGGGTTGAATTGTTTTGCTATGCAAACACCCTCTACTCCATTAAAATAAACTTCAGGACCTTGGTCAATGTCTTAGTTGTGCAAGAGGATTTATATGTCAAGTTTAAGATTCTATTGTGTGTTTATGTGTGAGGTTCTTGAAAGGTTAACTATGTTTTTTAAATAAATACAAAAAAAAACATAGTTTGTAACAAATAATAACCAACAAAAACTCATAGCAATAACAACATGATAAAGGAGTTCACCCCTAACTGGGATACATCTCCTTGAGCCTCCATCAATGGACTAGGCTCTTTGGGATTAGTTTTTCAAAGATTATTTTACAAGACTCTACTCAACTCCAATGGATTTAATGGCTGTACCATTGTGTTCTTAATACACAAAAACCCCCAAAATGACTATTTGAACTCTGAAAACAGACCATGGCTCATCCGAGCATAACCTCTTCGACTAGTGGCCTTGAGCTTCTATGAGCTTCCTTATGGAAAAAACACATCTACAATTCCTCAAATGACTCTGAAACCTATCCCAATGAGTTTAGAACATATCAATTAGTCAAGAATGACTATTCAGTGACTGAAAATGGACTTGGGCTCATCTGACCATGGCCTCCTTCAATGGTGGCCCTAAACTCCCTAAATCTCTTTGAAACTTCAATGTAGAAAAACCTTTAAATTATGTCTCCAAATGCCTTTGAAAACTATAAAAATGGATTCCAGACATCCCAAAACCCCTAGCTGGGCTTTTTTGGCACCTCATTTGGCCAAAAAATGAAGAAGATAGGCCTCCTGCCATTTTCCTCCTTCAGGCTTGTTGTCTTTGGTTCTCCAAATCACACCTCCTGTGTGAGTCACCTAGCTTCTGGGAGTTTCCCATGCCTAAACCCATCACATATGTTGTTCCCTTAAAATGAATGAATTTTTCTCACTATTAGCGAACCTAACCCCCAGAACACAGAGGTGTTGGGCACATGGGGGTCATATGGCCACATCCCAACGCATAAAAAGGGCCTGTTAGAAATGGTCTTTGTGGGATTGACAAGTGGTGAGGTGTGTGGGTGGGGGACCATTTAAAAATGCATGCTGAAAATGTGTGTGTTGAGGTCATATGGATAAGGTGTATGTGACCCAGGGCTGGGGCCAAGCCCTAGCCCAAACCCCGCTCCAAACATACCAATGTGCAAATTCAAATAATATCCGAAAACTATA
>JASDQU010684008.1:23585-42772 GCA_032191745.1 Picea mariana | reverse complement strand
CCCAATCAATCCAATTAACCTCCCTCCCATACCAAGCTCGTCCCACATTTTACCATAATCATCCACTCCCACCGTTCATATCCTTAGCGATGATTCTGAACCAGACAACTCTCCCTGTCCCATCACTGAGGAAAAGCCCCCATGCAAAGGAAATAAAATTCCTTTCTTTCCACCCTTTTTACAAAGAAAATGAACAAGGGCCTCAACAAGAACAACCACTACTGCCACTGCCCTAAATCCCCAACCCATCCAGCTAAAAACTCGTACAACTCCAACCTCCCAGATTATAGATTCTTTACCTATTCCACCCACGAGCACTGAAACACAAGAACCAGAGGCCCAATGTGTTGCGACATCATCCGTTTCAAATCAAGTAGCTGAAACACAAGAACCAGTTGCTCATCAAGTAGCTGAAACACAAGAACCAGCTACTCATTCAGTAGTTGAACCACAAGAACCAGCTACCCATTTGTTAGCTGAACCACAAGAACCAGCTACCCATTTAGTAGTTGAAACACAAGAACCAGCTACTCATTCAGTAGCTGAAACACAAGAACCAGCTACTCATTTAGTAGCTGAAACACAAGAACCAATTGCTGATATTGATACCGAGATACAGGAGTCAGATGCCCAGGGTGCTGCAACATTACTTTCTCTACATAAAGAAGCTAAAATACAAGAATCAGTTGTCGATCCTGTAGCTGCTCCAAAAGAACCAGCTAGTGCGGCTGTGACTGTTACACAAGAACCAGTCACCCCTCAACCAGAACCAAAAATGGCCTCTGTATTACAAGAAAATGATTTCCTAAGGTTTGAACTGGAAGCCTACAAGCAAGAGCTAGTCATGGCAAAGGAAGCCTATGAGAAGGAACTTAAATTGTACACCCTAGCTCAAATAGTGACCATGACAGAAGAAAATACAACAGAGAATCTGTGTAAAGAGTATATGTGCAGTCAATGTGGGGACATCTATTATCAAGCAGGCTACAAAGTAATTCAAATTCCAATGCCAGGAGCTTCCCCTGCACCTACGACTTTTGCAGTCAAAGAAGAAAAACCTGCTGTTACACAAGAATCAACAGGACCTTCCAAATTTAAAACTGAACCCTGGCCTACAATAATTCGCAAATCTGAAGCCCCTGTTTTTGTTAATAAAGATGTACAAACATTGCCTATTGATGAATCTTCCCCTCTTAGCCAGATCAATACCCACACCTTTGTGGAACAAGCCACTCAGACCCTACCTCAGCCTACCACTTGCAACGCTGAAACACAAACTCAGCCATGGGATGAGCAGGCAATAATAGACAAATGGAAAAAAGAGTCTGTTGTTACACAGGCCAAAAGCCTGTAGGAACACAGACTAATCTGGCTAAACCATATCTATTCAAACTGGGAAGCTTTGGAGCAAACACACCAGAAATCCCATGCCCTTAAGAAACAGAACAAAGAGATAAAAGGAAAATTACTCCTAATATTTGACTTGGCACAAAATTTGTTGGCTGCAAGGAAACCATCCTCATGGAACGACTTACATTGTTTCAGATTAAATCAATCAAAGAAGGCAGACCCCATGCAGTGTTAAATCCAACAGACTTTGTTAAAACCTTTGCAGAAGCCTATGCTATGGATCAACACCTCCTCTGTGAGGTATATTTTCATAATGAGGCCATCCCTGAGAACCAACAGCTTAACCTTAACCCTCTTATCGGTGACATCCAGATTCGGGCATTCACCTCCTTCCTTAACAACAGATTATATGGCAGGATGACTTCCTAGCTGCCAATCATAACGAGGATAACCACCTTCTCTGGATACGGCCAGAACCACAAAATGCTGCCACCTTTGTTACAGAGTATTATCAATTTTTGAAGAAACCAGGGATGACTCAACACATTCGGCAACTACAGACAACAATGCTTCAAGATTGCCAACAGTTCATTAAATCCACAGATATTGTTGTCCTGCAAGCAAATAACATGTTTTGGCAACAATCTACTCGGAAAAGACAAGAATACAATCCCTTTAGCCCCACTAATCTTGATACAACAATCTCCAAGGTACCTAGCTACATCAAGTGTGTTCATCAATGTGATGAAAGCTGGATAGGGTATCAGTTTCATTTTCCTATCCTTTGGATGCCAGCAGAGAAATATCAAGTTCATTATAAGTTGCCCAAGAAGGCTGAAATAGCAGCTTGGAAAAGGCTTCAATGCATTCAAGGGTTCAGAGCTCCAACAGACAACACCTTCCACAGCTACTGCTTAAGTAACTTGCATGCTCAGAGTCGGTATTCAGATTCTGATTCAGATTGAAGTTGCCTGAGGACATGCAACATTTTAAGTTAGGGGGGATGTTAGGACCCTGTAATGTACCTTTTTGCTCACACTTTTTGCTACCATTACATCCTTTTTTCACTCACATTTTAACTCGCATTATCACCTTACCCTATCTTTTCAAAGGTATATAACGTCTCTTCTCTTTACTATATGTTTAACTTGTTTTGCATATAATTTTACATTACTCTCATACTTAACCGTTGATCAGAAATATATAAGTGCTGAAACAGTTCGAACTGCAGATTATCATTGTTGTTTGAAGGCCCGTTGCTAAAACAGTCAAGCACACAAACCCCGTGGCCAAAACAGTCCATGGTCTAAGATGCTGAAACAACGACTTACACAAGAAGAAGTTGTTACACAGTCCGTGGTATATGATGCTGAAACAACAACTCATACAAGAAGAAGTTGTTACACCCTCCGTGGTCTACGATGATGAAACAACAACTCACACAAGAAGAAGTTGTTACACTCTCCGTGGTCTACGATGCTGAAACAGCAATGAAGTTGTTACATTGACCACAACAGCCGCACCTTGAGCCAGAATTAACTATTGTTGTTGTGAGAGATCACGTTGCTGAAACAGTCAGAACGCAAATCCCGCTGCTGAAACAACCCGCGATTTGCGATGCTGAAATAACATACAACAACAGTAACAAGAAGATAAATAAGGAAGTTGTTATTCCAGCCGCAATAGCAACACCTCACCCAACACCTTTTCAACTATTGTAATAGCATTCTGTTACGGGAGATGAGGATATCCTATTCCAGTATAGAGATTTGATCTGACTAAGAATAGGATTCAGATGTGCACATGTAATTTGATGATCAAATTGTATCAAGGGGATTCTCCTCTTTAAATAAGAGGAAATCATCATTAGGGAGGACTTTTCTTTTTGGCTAAGAAAGGATTCACAGAGAAGGACGTGTTTTACTTCAGACATTGTAATATGATATAGTTGACAGATGAATAAAAGATTGTTCTGAGCAGTGCTTTCTAGTTCCTCTTGTTTTAGGGGAATCTTGTGAGAAGGGAGGGCCCACCTTCTTCACAAGATTCACCCATTAGCTTTGTAGTGTGTTAGTGTTATTTATGTTCATGTCTTGATTAAATTCTGTTTTGTTGAAACACTACTTTACTGAACTTTGTTTTGTTGAAACACTACTTTACTGAACTCTGTCTTGTTGAAATTCTGCTTTACTGATTGATTACATTGTTTTCATATGATTCATGTTTGGGTAATTGTTAATCATTCTAGTTAGCAATCATGTTTGGTGAATTTATGAAAGTGTGCTAATCGGAAACAGGTGTTGAAGATTCCTTCTTGGGGAATAGGGTCATGTTCTCTGTTAAGAGATAGTTAGTCTTCAGTGCATGTCAATAATTTTTTATTAGTAATGAGTTCATAAAAGTGTGCTAATCGGAAACAGGTGTTGAAGATTCCTGCTTGGGGAATAGGGTCATGTTCTCTGTTAAGAGTTAGTTAGCCTTCAATGTGTGTCAATTATTTCGAGTTCATGAAAGTGTGATGATCGGAAACAGGTGCTAAAGATTCCTACTTGGGGAATAGGGTCCTGTTCTCTGTTACAAAATAGTTGGTCTTTCCTTTTGCAATATCCTGAAAGATTTCTTTCCTAGGTTAATATTTCTTAATGTAATCCAGGATTCTTTGGATAATTATTTCTTTAAACTTTGAACTCTGCAATAGGTAGGTTGTTTTTCTATAATTCAAAGTATAAATTCACTTTATTCAAGGCAAAGTGTGGTTAGTATATTTTTACTACAACTCTAGGTTTCTTTTGAGATTGAGCATATACAGTGTGTGATTACCTTTGAAATAAACAAACTTCCCTGGGTTGACAATTTATGTAGCACTTGATTGTTTAGTTAAATAAGCAATTATAGTGACCAACAAGGGTGAATCAATATATGATACTTTTTAGTTTATTTAACCATTCATCAATCATTCATTAGTTGAGAAATAATAATCACATATGAACTCAAATCATAATGCAAAGAGTTTAACATGGAAACCCAATCAGGAGAAAACCATAAAACTTATCTTTATAAATGTTTGTAGGTACCAACCTACGGTTACAAAGATTGTAGGCACCAACTGTTACGAGGAAAATATCTCTATGGCTAGGGGTAAACCACAACAGATAGATATGGCTGTAGAAATCAACTATGATCTCAAGTATACTATATAAAGAAATATGCTAGCAAGACAAGATAAAAGGCCTGCCTCGTCTAGACATTCGATGAAGTCCATCGTTGAGCACTTAACTCAAAGCAATACACCTGCAACTAGTCCTCAACAACCAAGAAATGAAAGCATATGGTGATAATATATAATGTTAGCACATTCAATAGCATAATCCATCAACATTCATAACAAATATGCCCATGGAATAAAAATTCAACTATTCGCAAGATATTAATTGGATGAGAAAATATTATTTATATTAAAATGTAATCAACAGAAGTGAATGAATTATAAACTTTTGTGTCAGCATGGTTCGAAACCGAGAAACTGAGTTCCTTCCAGTTGGGCCTCCACCACTTCAATCCTCCACCAAAGGCAAGCTCATATAAGAGAGACAATGAGGCTGTCAATCATGTAGGGAAGATCTTGGGGACTGAACAATGTGTTCAGACTTAAAAGGACAAAGGGATGCAGACTCAATATGAAGTGAATAATTTCTCCAGACTAACTTTGCTCTCAAAGTTGAATTCTTCTCCTCTTTTCCATAGCTCGGATTTGGCTCATTTGTAGCCTTCAAGTGGAACTGAAGGGTCGAGTCAAAATTTTTCCAGTATATGGAAGGCCAAGGATCATAGATCTCGTGATGTGACATGGAAACCCAACACCATTTTTTTTAATTTTGGGCACAAATCTCGATGTGCATGGGCTATAGTGGTGTAACCTACATATACGCATGTTGTACTATAGGTAGGGTGTGTATATGTGGAAAAATAATGTTTTTATCTTTGGGATTTTCAAAAAGGGACTTCAAGTCTGCATAGGGAAATGGAAAAAGGCCCTCTGTGCAAGTTTGCATAGGGTGAGGAAAATCTTGCTATAATATATGCCCCCTAATGTGTGAGGTTGAAGGAGTATTTGTGATGGATGAAATACATTATAAAATGAAGAAGTGGAGTAATGGGGACCCAGCTGGAAGAACTAGTTGCTAATTACAATATATACATGGATGTGAATTTGAATTACACTGTCGATCCATGTGAAAATATACCAAATAGTTGTCCATGGCCATGAATAGGAAATGCAAAGGTGGCTACATGCTAAAGGTTGTCATAGTCACGAACAAGGCCCAATAAAACCAGTCTCAAAATCAATCTGAAGATATATGTATACAATGGAGTACAATCTGATCTCTCGTGATCACTGAAGTCAGACAGGTATTGGTCCAATGAAAGGTAGCAACAACTCAGGAAAGTTGTAGCTATAAACTGATGTCTTCAAGTCTTCTACACAATCCACCAAAGGTAAAAGTCTACATCATGTGAATAAAGGAGTTGAGGTCGAACATAATGAGACTTTGTTTGATTACCAGTCATTGAGGTATACCGTTAACAAATGTGAGACAACCTAACGATAATGAAAGTAGGTATCAAGGCACCGAGTACATTCTTACAAGTGTGAATAGAGGTGTTGGAGTCGAACACTTGAAGAATACATCGATCAAGAGACATTGATGAATTCCCAACTATTGATGGCAAGAGAACCTGCCACTAATGACTGCAAGCCTCTAGGTCTCATCTCCAGAATATATGATCTGAAGTCAATGGAAGGAGACTCATTGAAATGAGAGCATTGAGGAATATCTCATCATTCAGAATGAGGTACAAAGTAGGAGCTTCATGATTTGGAGGAAATCAGACGAAGAACATGTTCACAAACTAACAACCCTGTGCATCTTTCGTGTGTGTCAGGTGCAAGCGATACACAAAAAAGACCCTTTGAATAGCATCCAATAAGGAAAATTGTTGACAAAGGAGAGGAAACCACCAATAGGGCTAATGGTATCAAAGACATTGCACAAATCCCAATGTATGAATAGATGTCTTGCAATTGAACACAAGGGAAACCACCTAGTCAATGACCAATGATGAAATGTTGGTTGTTGGGTTCAAGGTTACCTACCTATGAGAGAAGTAGGACCAGAGTGCGCAATAGGACTACAACTTCATGTGATTTTGAGACACGCAAAGGGTATGGTCTACATGTAAAGTCAAGAGTTCTGAGGAATGGCCGACACAGGTTGATAGACATCCTTTGAACAAGAGCATGAGACATATGGAAGACTCTAGCAGCATAGACTCAATGATGAAACTTTGAGATGCAGGAGGCATCAATCAAAATCTCCATAGGGACTAGAAAAGTAACCATTCGAGGGAGTAAACTCTGTGTAACGATCTCAACTTCCTAAGGTCATTCTAAACCCAAATTTTTATGACAAGTGGACTAAAAAATGTTGTGCTATGCTCAAAGGCGACATGACTTCTACCAATATAAGATAATATTCCTTTCTCACACGTATTTTTTATTTTTTTGATAGCCAAATGAATTCTATGATACAGAGGAGTAAACGAGTGTCGCAAGTAAGCAAAACTAGTTCCAGCAATGGAACATACCTATGCTCAATGCAAGGAGGTGCATGTGGGAGATGGACACTTGGGGGAATGTTTCCTCCTAGGTATAGGGTGTCAAGATGCAAAGGATATAAACAAGGCTCTGCTTGGCTGGTGATACAAATTGTTGAGGTGAAAGGATTATAATGCAAAAGAGAGAATCGACAATAAGTTCAATACTGCAAGCAAGGGCATGAGATGCAATTATAACTTAACACCAAAAAATGTCTTTTTTTGTAATCTTAGTCTACTTAGTTTGAAAAAGGGATAAAATTGCACCAAATAGACGTCCTTTCAAATCCAATTAACGAGCATGAAAGAGACAAACTCACTCGACAATATTTTCACTTTTTAGACGAGTTGGAAAAGAGATTAAATCAAAATTGTTGGGGGATTCCTAGGCAGCGTGTTAGGGGGGAGGCCAAGGCTCCTGTGAAAGGTTGGCAACTTGTGAATAGCTAACACAAGCTTGGGAAAACCCAAAGCTATCAAAGTTGAGTAGGATAAAGTACTAGCGGAGGTTACCTTATCCATGATATATCTGATAATGTCTCTTACTTGAAAGGGCATAGGCGGAGGAATTGGATACCCCATAAGACCATCCCAGTCACAGGGAACCTCTCCAAGACTTGGAGGGAGAGTACTCGGGGATAGTAAAACTCTCTCTTGTTCAGAAGGTGCTATACTAGAAATGTTCATGACATGGTATAGAAGGTATTAGCACTAGGAGTCACCTTCAGATTGCATGGAAAACAAGCCCAGTACCCATCAAGTTATACGTGAATGAAAGAGTGTTTTAAAGGGTCAAATGGAAAAAGACTCAAATGGTAATGTTCTAACTCAGATAACAAGGCTAGCATGCACCAACAATTAAGGTCTTGGCTAACTTCTATCAATGGTTTGGGAGTAAGTATGAACAGAGGGAAGACTTGAATGAGAGGAGTGTAGGGACTGCTGCAAACATCAAGTCTACAAAATTCTAAGGAAGAAAGTTTCTAATCACAAGATCTTCTTGACATCAGAAACTAAGGAAGATAAATAAACATCATGATAATATAATGATCAAACATCCACCATAACATCACCACAATCATTCATGTGAATCATTCAAAGCATGAACATTTAGCATCAAAAGCAAATAGACTAAAAGAGAAGCTGATTTCTATTAGCCAAAAAGTCTTAGGTCCAGTACATCACTAGATCATAGTCACTTCATCAAAATGTTACAAGTAAAGGGAGCCTTGATAAACCATGTGAACCTGTTAAAGAAAATGATCTATCTATTTATAACAAAAGGGAGGCAACAGCTAGAGGTACGAGTTGCCCCCCTTCCCTTGAAAAACTCTAAACATTTATTTTCCCTAACAACTTATCTAACCATCTATGCTATAAAACAGGAAAATGTTGGTGACTAATCCAACTAAAATTCAAACTGAATTGGTTCCCTTTTGTTGCGCAGCTCCTTGTGTGCCATGTGTCCTTCAAAGCACATGGTTGTATTAATGATGCCAACTGTTGCTTCTCCATCCTTCTTCATCATCAATTTATCCCAAAGTTGTTAGCTTGGTCCTCCTAGATCCCTGGTCTTTATTGACAGCTTCTTTGGGTAGCAAATCTAGGTAGCACACTACCAGGAGAAAAGGTAGCGCTTGTAGGTAGCATCATTGTGCTGCATATGTGTATAGACTCTGCTCTCTGTAAAATATTGGGTAGCGCCTGTAGGTAGCACTTGTAAGTAGTGCCTCTGTGTTGCGCCCATATGACAATTGTGTTCTCTGCTAAATATTAGGTAGCGCCTGTAGGTAGCGTCACTTACGTTGCATCTATGTGCAAATCAGGTTGCATTGCCAAAAATGCAGTGCCTTCAATATTTAAAGTGTGCAGAGCAATTTGTGGTCTTTCATGATGAAAAAACCATTTCAATTAAGTGCATTGATTGTATAATGGGTAGTGACTTTTACCGCTGGGTAAACTAGCACTTAGCAAAAACTCAAAACCCAGCTAGTTAAATGATTAGCAGCCTGTATGATGGTATAGCTAGTATGTGCATATCAGTTAACCCTCCCAAAAAGGAAAAAATCTCAAAAATGAAGCTTACCATTTGTTGGGCACTTTAATTTTCTAATTGAATAGAAAATCAAAGTGTTCAATATAAATTGTCAACCCAGGGAAGTCTGTTATTTCAAGATAATTGTGCACAGTCTATGCTAGATTATGAAAGCATCTCTAATCTAATTGTAGTAGGGAAGTTTTAAAAAAAAACAAACATTATCACTAACACAGTTGTGTTGATACAACTGGAGTTCTATAGATTTGAAATCATAACTGCAATCTAAACTGATGAATGTATAAGAACCCTAAATTGCCTACTCTAATATAACTTTCTAATTTACTTTTGTAGGAAGAAGTTCTATACTATTTGCAGAAAGGAAATCTACTTATTGCAAGAAGGTACTTCACACTGTTATTTCTTGGAAACAAGATTTTAACCTAATGCAGAAAAAGGGAAATCAGTTCTCCAACAATCTTCAGCAATCGACTTCTAATTCTCATGAGACAAGTTTATGTGCATCTAACAAGAAGGAACTAAACTGTAACAGTAGTTGTATTCTAGAAATGTCTAACAGTTAAATCATTCGCATTTAAAACAACTAATCTAGAATTCAAAATGGAGGGGAATCGGTGAGAAAGGTGGGCCCTTTCCTTCTCACTAAATTCGCTCAAAGAAATAGGTTACAGTTTGTTAAAGGAATTCAATCCACTCTTTCATTCAATTTCCAAAAATGTCCGTGTACAATAAGCGTTACTTTTCTTTCTCCAGTAAAAAATTCCCCCTGGTCATTACCAAAGCTCTTTTATTTAAAGTTAGAGTCATTCAGTAGAACATAATCAGAACAGTCTTGAGAATCCCTGATTCTCAAGTTGTTCGTTTGATATCATTAATACAAAATCTAGAACTCTCCTTGATCAACATCGTGAGCCAGCATATATAATCAACAGGTGTTGCAACAATCGTATAACAACAAGATAGGTGGCGTCTATTGTGACAGCTTCTAGGATTGACGAGCTTCTGTTGCAGTAGTCATGTAACAGCTTCCAGGATTGGTGGCATCTGTTGAAGCAGTCATGTAACAACTTCTAGGATTGGTGGCATCTGTTGCAGCAGTCATGTAACAACTTCCAAGATTGGCGCATAGCTGTAACAGCAGCGAGCTTCTCGAAGTGGGTTGTTCTAAGAATTTTGATCATTAGTTAAATCATTTCATGGGTAAAATATGTGAACGTTACCAATAAAACATGCTAAGTAAATGAAAATATAAAAGTGAGATGAATAGTTCATACCTTGGGAAAAAGGGTCTTAGTACTCATTATAATAGTCATTTAGCTTAGGAATGAGAAGTTTGAATGGGCAAAGGATGTAGTGAAAAAGGGACATTTATGGGTCCTAACATGCCCCCCAACTAAAAAAATTGCATATCCTCAAGCAAAACACATTCAAACCTTACTTTGTAGCTGAAGTAGATAACTGTCTCCTCCAGTGCAAAATTGCTAAGAGAAATTTCTATGTGCTGGTATTGAAAAATGTTGTGTCCAAAAGAAAATATGTTGTGTCAATGATTTGTCTGAGTTTCTTTATCTTTGATAACATAATCAGTTTGAGTTGCTCGAGTAACAACTCGTGAAGGAAACAGAGGTTCTTGTTTTCAAGCTTCTGGTATACCAGCAGTTGTTTTATGACGTTGAGACCTCCTCTGTTTTATTGATTTTTGTGTAGCAGTAAGTTCATGTTCAGTCTTGAATGAGACAATTGCTGGTCCTTTAGCGACTGGAACTTTGACCACCTCATATCCTGCCTCAAATTCAATGTTTTCGCACTCAAAGAACATGAGTTGTTTGTTTCTGCCCATAACATCTTTTGTCAGTGCTAGGATGTCCAAGGTTATCCCTTCTAGATTCTTCTGTCGAGCAGCCTCCACCTCTTGTTTCAGGGTATTTAACTCTGCTTTAAGGTTATCATTCTCTGTTATTAGTGTAGCGATTTTGGAATTTTCTATATTCTTGATCTTTCTCTCTATTTGGGCAAACAATTGGGCAAGTGGCACATCCTCAGCATGCTATGTAGCTGGTTCTTGTGTAACAGTTGTGTCTATTGGGACTAGTTCTTGTGGAACAATCTCGACATGGACAGTTGGTTCTTGTATTACTAGCTCTGGTGGGACAATCCTCTATGGAGCAGTTGGTTCTAATGTAGCAGTATCGACTTGGACAACTGGCTCTTATGTAACAGTGGTATATTTCATGGCTGGGTCCTATGGAACAATCGCCACTTGGACAGTTGGTTCATGTGGAACCGTCCCTGCATCAACCATAGAGGATAGTGGATGAAGAATGGGAATAGCATGTTCCACATCTTTCCATCCAATTGTAGCTTCAGTAGACCTGGTGGACCTGGTTCTTCTTCTGAGTAAAATAGAAACAAAAGCAAGGGTTTTCTTCTTCATTGTTGGAGGAGGAACGGGGCATTCTTCCTCAACCACACAAGGAGGATATTCTGGCATACTAGGGTCTGCAATGATCTAGACATCATCAATGGACGTGTGATGCGCAGAATCATCAGGTGGAGCCAATGATTCTGCTGCGATTTGAGTACATTCATTCTGAAAGGAGAGAATAGTTTCTTGAAGTTCTGTGCATAAAGTAAAACTTGGTATTCGTACCTCTGTAGAATTCTCTATCACAGTAGCCAGAGGGCTCTGATTTTCTGTTGATCCAATTTGGTCAGAGATCTCCGAGGTTTTCCCTTGAATGGATGTTTTATTTTCTGAAGAAATGCACTGGTAATGATAGTAGGCGCTTGATCAACTGTTGCAACAATAGGAGGGTTCTATGTGAATGTCGGTGCAATAGCAAAGAAGATAAGCGGACTTGATGTTACAGTGGACCGTGTTGACCTTGCTCACTTTTTAGGTAATGCAAAGATAGTAACATGGGTGTTATTTTCAGAGACAGGGGGTAGGTTGTCAATGATAGGTGTCGCAATGGATCGTGTTGACCTTGTTCTCTTTCTCAGTAATCTAGAGATAGGAGCAGGGGTTTTCTTTTTAGAGACAGGGGGCAGGTTTTCAATGATAGGTGTTGCAGCCAAGTGTTGTGATGAATGTCTTGGTCGAGTGGTTGGTTGTTCATCTATTTGTTCGACCACAACTACAAGCTATTGAAATGAAATTTCATTGAGCCTTGTTTGGCTGGTGCCAGGATGGCTTCAGGTTATGCGATTGCTTTTCAAAGTCGCCTTATGGGCAATGACAGTAGGGGTTTGGACTGTTGTTATGGCTGAGGGCAGAGGCTCAGGAAGAGGTCCATGGGTTGTGTTTTCAAGGACTGGTGCAATCATATATGTATGTATAGAATGTGGTTTGTCTGCTACAACAGGTAATGGGTTATTGGAAATGCCCATACCTCTGCGAATTAATAGGCCGATGAGTCTATGGTTAGAAATGCAATTCTTGGGGTTCTTGGATTTTTTTACAAAATGAGACATGTTATGCAATGAATGGAGGAGAAAATAAGGAATGTTTATGAATTTCTGATGTCACAAATGTGATAATAAGATGAAATCATAAAAATAAACAACTTGGTATCGGCCTCCGCAGGTAATGTACCTTTTAAGAAATTATGTGACTTTCCCCCATGGCTCTAGTAAGGAATTGACATCTGCACCTCTGCCTTTGGTATGAAATTGCTCAGTGTTGACGAGGAAACCCTTCTGTGCATCCAGAAGATGTGTTTTTCTATTAAACCATCGGTCTCATGTTCTTGGCAACCCTATTATAGCAACAATGCTTTCTTCTGACACTGGAATCCTTACCCATTTCACCATTGAATACCCTTCAGTAAGATTTTTACTAAAATCCAATACCTCCTCCTCATTAAGCCCCTTAAACTTTTTAAAATACGATATCCAGCCAGCCTGGAGAAATATTTCGTAGGCCTTTGGGTGTAGCAGAAAACTGTCCAGAGTTGTGGGTTCATATCTCACAATTGATCCTCCCATGATGTTGCTTGAGATTCTAACAGGCACGTAGGAGGAGAAACTATCACCTAAATAGGAGACGCAACAAGATCGAACATGGTTTGCAGAAAGAATATAGTGTCTCAGTAAAAAGAAGTGTGGGCGGAAAGGTGGTGGAGGTGTGTATAAAATTCGGTATGGACAACTAGATTTACATTTCCCCCCCCCAACTAAGTAGATTGGCTCCAGGTGCATCGATTTATGACAACCGATTAGTAAATAGGAAACTGTGCTTTTATATCTTCATTACTTTAACATGTAGGATTAATCGCGTACCTCATATCTTACCGCACATAACGACCTGTCGGAGTAACCACACTATCCAACCACCAACTGAGTTGCGTGGAATAGCTGACATGATGAAGGATCATGAGAGAAATGACAACTAGAGCAGAAACTGAGTCCTTACTATAGTTAGCCAACTGGAAATTATCGAATGTGAAGTCAAGTCAATATGAAGCAGCACTTTTGGATAGAGAGCATCAGTATTGTCTAATCAGTGGTGTTGTGGCATGGAAATATTGGAGGGCTGGAGCAGCAGCATAGGAAAAAATGCGAAAAAGAAAGAGTGAAGTGGCAAGAAAGAATAACAACAACTAGTGTATCAGTAGGTTCTTCGGAAAAAATGGCGGAGGTAGGTGTAACAACATGGAAATCGGCCAATTTATCGGAAGAAGGTGTAAGAGCATGGAAATCGGCCAATTTATCGAAAGAAGGTGTAACAGCATGGAGATCGGACAATTTAGCGAAAAAGGGGTGTAATAGTATAGAAATCAGTCAAACACTACATTACTTAGTTTCTAGGAAGTTTTTCAACTTCCCTAAACTAATCGTTTGACTCATTTTGTGCTACTCAACCTTGTTGTTCATCAATCCACCTGCACACACATAACCGCCTGATACCTTTCAAATATTTATTAGCATAATAAATAAAATAGAGAAATTTCAACTAAAAACAGAGAAATGCAAATTTTGCTGAGGTTATTTATATACAAGGTCTGAGAAAAAGAAGTCCTAAAGTTCAGAAGGGGAAGGAGAAAGCTCCTTTTCGTTTAAGAATTAATAACCTGTATCAACTGTACATCTAGTTTTGAATTATGCCTTGGATAGTGGACGCTGATACAGACGCAAACGATGACCATTTGCATGTAACTGTGTATTGGATACATCAATATTAATCAACCGGACTGTCCCATTAGGAAAAACGGTGTCTACCTCGTAAGGCCCTAGCCATCGTGTATGCAACTTACCTTGAAAATCCTTAAAGCGTGAATCATACAACAGAGCCCAATCTCCTTTCTGGAATAATTTCTTCTTGATGACTCGGTCATTCCATTTTGTTCTTTGTTGTTGAATCACTGTGGTTTGATGGATGGCGTCCAAACACTTTTCATCAAGCTCGTTGAGCTGCTGCAGTCTGGCTTTCTATGCCATAGTCAAGTCGAGGTTGACTGTTGATGCAGTTCTTAAGGTTTTGATTTCGAATTCAATGGGGAAAACATGGATTTTTCCATATACCAGATCGTAAGGAGAAAAACCAGCTGTGCTCCTCCAAGTAGTTTAGTAAGCCCATAGAGCTTCATGCAATCTATCGGACCAATCCCTATGATTTTCTCTCACTGTTTTAGTAAGAATGGATTCGATAGCTTTGTTGGTGCTTTCCACCTAGCCATTGCCTTGTGGATGGTATGGAGAAGCTATTCTATGTAAAACATGATATTTACTGAGTAGAGCTTCAAATTTATATGATGTGAAAGGGGTTCCTCCATCAGTTACCAATTCTCTGGGAACGCCAAACCTAACAAATATATCTTCAAACAAGAATGTTAAGACAACTTCTTCTGAGGCTCTGATAAGTGCTTTTGCCTCCACCCACTTGGTCATGTAATCTGTACAGACCAATATATAGACTTTCTTATTGGAAGGTGGGTGTATGGGTCCTACAAAATCCATGGCCCATCTCTCAAAAGGCTCTAACACTACCTGAGACTGGAGAGGCATCTCATCCCTGTGAGTTGGCTGACCCGTGCGTTGGCAACTGTCACAAGCTTGGACATACTTCTTGGCATCTTGAAATATGTTGGGTCAAAAATAGCCCATCCTTAAAATTTTATGACCGATCCTTTTATCAACAAAATGACCCCCACAAGGGCCATCATGGCAAGATTTTATCAGATCATAAACTTCATCATCCCTCACACATCTCCTGATTTCTTGGTCCAGGCCTATGTAGAAGAGGTATCCTCCTATCCAACTATACCTAGAGGTATCCTTCTTTCTCGAGGAGATAGATGTGGAGGTACCTTCCCTGCAACCAAATAATTAGCAATGTCTACATACCAAGGTGAGTGAGCAGATACTGCAAACAAATGTTCATCAAGAAAGGAATCATCTACAGGTGAATTATCATCATTTATATGTAATCTTGAGAGAAAGTTAGCAACCACATTTTCTTTTCCTGGTCTATCCACTATAGTGATGTCAAATTCTTGCAGTAGTAACAACCATCTTGTCACTCGGGCATTAGTAATAGGTTTATTCATTAGATATTTAATGGTTGTATGATCAGTATGAATAAATGTGGGATAACCAGTTACATAATGCCTAAATTTATTGATTGCGTAAACTACTGCCAAGAATTCTCTTTCAGTAATTGTGTAATTTAACTCAGCAGGAGCCATGTTCTTGCTGATATAGTAGATAACATAGGGTTCTTTGTCCTCCTGTTGCCCTAGTACTGCACCAATTGCAGTTTCTGAGGCATCTGAAGAAATGTGAAAAGGAAAATCCTAATTGGGCCCTCTCAAGATCAGAGTTGTGGACAATTTCTGTTCAAGATCTGCAAAAGACAATTCACAGTTGTAAGTCCAACGAAAGTCAACATATTTTGTTAGTAGAAAAAACAATGGAGAGGCAAGTTTAGAGAAATTTTTAATGAATCTCCTGTAATACCCGGCGTGCCCTAAAAAACTTCTTACCTCTTTCTGAGTTGATGGAGTTGGAATGTTCAAAATTACCTGGATTTTGGCTGGACCTACCTTAATCCCTGCATAAGAGATGAAGTGTCTCAGCACTACCCATTCGCGCATCATCATATGGCACTTTTCTATACTTAAAGAAAGATGAGACTGTCTAAATATTTTGAGCACTTTTTCCATATTAGACAAAGCTTCTTCGAAATCAGTACCATAAGATGTAAAGTCATCCATGAATATTTCCATACAATCATTCACCATATCAGAGAAAATACCAATCACAACTTTATGGAAAGTGGTTGGTGCATTACACAAGCCAAATGGGAGAACCTTATAGGCAAATGTACCCCAAGGGCTGGTAAAGGTGGTCTTATCTTGGTCCTGTGGGGAAATTTGTATTTGGTTATAGCCACTGAATCCATCTAGGAAAGAAAAGAAAAAAAATTCTGGCTAGGTTGTCTAAAACCTGATCAATAAATGGAAGAGGGAAATGATCCTTCTGCGTGGCCTTATTCAGGGCTCTATAGTCCACACACACTCTCCACTTACCATTCTTTTTAGGAACAATAACCAACGGTGATACCCACTCGTTGTCTGATATAGGATAAATGAATCCAGCATTGAGAAGTTTCTGAAGTTCTTCCTTAACAATTTATTTAAGGTTTGGGTTCATCCTCCTTTGTGGTTGGCAAATGGGTCGGCATTATTCTTTGATGTATATATGGTGGGTGCATAGTTTAGAGGGAATTCCTTTCATATCCATGTAATCCCAGGCAAATTCTTCTTTATGTGCAGTCAGTAATTTCATCAATCGGCGAGTTTCAGCAGTGGAGAGATCGGGATTGATGTTCAAGTTTTTTCCAGGTTCGACTTCCACAACGACGCTCTTAGAACTGACTCTAGGAAATAATTTAGTTGTTGATGTTTCGTCATCTGTTGTTACAACATTTGTTGTTACAATGGCTGTTGTTACAGCTGAATCAATTTGATTGTCAGCGGTTTCTGAGAACATTTTCGAGTTCATTTCTTCATGGGCAATAGGGTCAAAGACTTTGATCAATCGGTGGTGTGTGTTATGTGTAAAAACAGAGGAGTCACAAATAAAGCAGTTGATTAACTCATCCTCCATCTCGTCTTTGAAACTCAGGGCCTCTCCTATAGTTAGCACAGGCAGAGCACTTCCATCCTCAGTGTCCATCCATAGAGAATTTTCAGGTTCTGCACTGGGTGTAGCATGAAGATACAGGGTAAGTTTTTTTGTGTCATAACCATCAGAGATGGTCATGGAACTAAATCTATAACCAATGAAAGAATCAATTGTAGCTAACCATGGTCGTCCTCGAATTAGAGGATGGCCTCCCAGACGGGATTTGGGTTGCAAAACGACAAAATCAGCAGGATACTACCATGAGTCCACTGAAATGACTAAATCATCGATTACTCCTTCTGGTCTGATGGTAGAGCAATCATCTAATTCTAGAATAGTAGGAGTAGGTCAGATTTGTGTTCTAAGTTGCAACAACTGCATGGTTTTTATTGGCATGATGTTAATTGTTGCCCCTAAGTGAACTAGTACATGTGGAATAGATGTATGTCCAATTTTAATAGTTACGATAGGGTTTCCTGGGTCGTCATATTTAATAGGTGGAGTTTTCCTAACATCATCTCAGACAAATCCCCCACTACATGCACTATGAGGGGATCTTTAGGTTTTCGTCCAGGTTTTTTTATACAGAGGTCCCTCACAGTCTTGGCATAAATAGGGACATCCCTTATCGCTTGTAGTAGTGGAATATTAACGTGCAGATTTTGCAATTCTCCTAGGAGATTAAAAGATGGTAATTCCACAAGCTTGGTAATTTTCAGTCTTTCAGGGAATGGTGGGTCTGTTGATTCTATGATAGGTTGGTCAATTTATTTTGTATCAGCAAATGGTCTCTCCCCCGATTCCTTATCTGATTCTGAAGATGGAGCATCTTCAATTATTGGCTCAACTATTCTCCTTGATCTTAATTTTATTTCACCACAAGGCATAGGAGTAATAGATAAGGCTGACACATTATGTATGTCTATGTTCTGAACGACCTTATTATTTGGGTTTGGGTTAGGTCACACAGGCATATGAGGTTGTAAGCGAGGATTTTTTGGTGAGGCATTGGTGGGAAATTGTAGTTGTTGTTGCTGGTACGAGGGTTGGAACTGTTGTTTATAAGGGTTTGGTTGGTGATGGCTTTGATAACTGAGTTGTTGTTGAGGGCCTCTCCTGTATGGGTTCCATTGCCCATAGTGATTATGTTGTTGGGGCATAGGTAACCATGCATTGGGATCCTGATAAGAGGATGGCATTTGATTTGGAGGGGGGCCATTTGTTTTTCCATATGGTAGTTGATTGTTCCAATAATTAAATGCTGGAGGAGAGAATTGAGAGTTCATACCTTGACCTCTTGGATGTCATTGTCTTTTTTGTGTTATTAGATAGACATCCTCTACTTCATCATTAGTTTCCTTCATTGATGCTTTTACACCTGGTAGAGAGGGACATTGGTCAGTGGCATGGTCTAATTCAAAAATAAGGCATACCTGGACATTGTTCAGTGGGCACTCCCTTGGTGGATGTTTCTTTCTTCAATTCGGACAGAAAATGCACAATGCTTGCTCTGATTCTGCTTGTTTCTATTTGACCTGCAAAGTATCCATTTGTGAGGAAAAGGAGTTAAACATCTTTGTTTTGAAATTTTCTAATAGATTACCTATTTATGCTCTTGTTGCTCCTCCATTGGCTGATTTTTGTACCCTTGAAAAAGTGGTATCCTTGGTAGCTGACTTATTCCTTGTAGATCCTTGAGAACATCTTTTGCAGAAATCTACAATGTCCTCATAGGATTCCTTATATATATCTCCCTTGCCAAGCATATTTAGCATATCTAAACAATCTTCTCTAACTCCTTTTAGCAAAATGGTTTTTAGAATGTCCTTACTCACATCCGGATGTCCAGACCTTTGTAGATTATATTGGAGACGCTCCACAAAGTCTTCAAGGGTCTCATCCTCCTTCTGTGACATCTTGAATAGTTCCTCTCTTTGTTCCCTTGTTCGACAGTAGTCTTGGTATTTGTTCAGGAAAAATTGCCTCATTTGTACCCATG